>PVHX01012322.1:0-59931 GCA_004024805.1 Geosciurus inauris
GAGGAGGGGGCAGGTGTCTTATTTCTGAGCAAAGAATGCGGAAGCAGGATGCACAGGGACACTTAGATAGGAAAGTATCCATTGTCCATGGCTTGTCCACGAATACGGAAGCAGAGGTCAGCCAATAAGGGCGGGGTGATGGCTCTCCCAGGGCAGCGTGGCCAGGCCTGAGCTGGTAGCTCGGCATCATCCCCCACAACTTCTCCCAATTTTTCTTCATTTTTGTAAAGTTTATCATTGCTAACTTTCCAAATCTAAAGTGACCTTTTAATTTAACATTTCTTAGTTACTTTTCTTATGACTTTTATTCCACTAATAACCTTCCCCTTTAAGCATAGTTTAATATGGAATGTTCACAACTATTTCATTTTTCTAAAAGTTTTGGATTTCTGATCCTGTTGTTTTGTCTGCCAATTCTCAGTCACGGTGGGTTGTTTCCTCACCTGAAAGAAAAAAAAATTTATAAATGACTGATCTGAATTATTGCAGATGTTCATGGATAACAGAGATGGCTTATCTAATACTAACATTACCTTGTAATGCATCATTTGTCCAGTTTCTTAGAGGATAAGAGAAACTAGTTTTTATGTTGTTCCTTTTAAAGGCAGAAAAACATTTTTAAAAATAGAAAACCTTTTCAGGATATTACATAAACAAACATTTTGATCGGGCATATTTCATATTTGATTTGTGATGACTCCAAGCTGTAAAACATATAACTTGCTACTTTCATATTCATACTTGAAGAGGCTTTAGGGCCACACTAAAATTAACCTTTATTTCATCACAGACACAAAAACTTGATTAAGAAACTTAACCACGACCAATCACAATTTTTAAATCCAAATGAAGAGTCCCTGGCCAAGTGTGAAAAGTATATAGACCAAATCAGTTGTTAAGGATCAGAAAATGCTTCCAAGGTGAAGTTACTGGAATTAAGGGATTTTGCCAAGGGGAATTGAGAATGTTATAGATACAGATGTAAAAATAAAACTGTCTTACCATTGCTCCCTGGTTATCACCATGTCAATAACAGTTCCTGGAGATGGATTTCCAAGTTCGTGATTGTTTTTACCAAAACCCTAGCTTTTATTCATTTCTTAACCACAATGAAAGTTAGCTTGATGCTTTAAAAATCAGGATAAGACATTTTCTCAATCATTTCAGAATCACTCAAGATGCTAGAACATCGCACACTTAGGACCTGCCTGAAAGCCTGCAGACAGCAGCCCCCACTCCACACAGCCCAGTGTGCATGCACCTGAGTAGGGCAGTAAAAGAGGAGGAGTCTGTTCCGAGCCACCCGTACCCTAGGCGAAGCGACCTCTCAGCCTTAGGACCACTCCTGCTATCCTTGCTGGGCAGCAGGCCCAACAAACAGATTAGACTGAGGAGACAGCTAGGAGGGAGCCCCAGCCCAGAGACTTAAAAACTCTAGGATCAAAGGAGTGACACCTGCAAACCAGAGACAGTGTGTTCATGGACATCTATGAATCCCTAAGGCTGACGATCATTCCATACACTTGAAATAGGGAAAAGATGCTGCCACAACACTCCACTCTGCACCCTGCCTCATTGTGACCCACAAAGTCAAAGAGGTGGGGCTGTTATCTGCCCATCCAGCCACTGAAGCCCACTGTGTGTATCAAGCCCCTTCTTTCTCTTCACATGTCACTTTGGTTTTTTTTCCTGAGAACAGATTTTTCACTGTATAGCTTACATCATCTGAACTGGACAATTCATGTACTTATCTATGTGTGCACTGATTTTCTAAGTAGCTCATGAGCTGAAGTATTTCATGGTCAAGCATGACTTGATGCTGACCATCTCCCACTCCATCCGGATAGACCACAGTAGACTGTGGTGCATGTGATACATTTCTCAACCAGGAACTCAAGGCACCTGAAAGGAACCCAGAGACATGTAAGTAAATCTCAACTTGGGAAAAACTGACCTCTGCTATTTTTGATAATGTCTAGGTTCACCTAGACACTGCAGTTTTCAGGACATTTTCATTTACAGCCTCCCACTTCAGACTGGTCGAGAGGTCTCTTTCATTTATTTTTTATTTTATTTAGTCCAGGGGTTCTCAACAACAGTACCATTGAAATTTGAGACAGACAACTCTTGGTAGTGGGTGTGTGTGTGGTTTGTCATGTACAGGGAGGTATTTTGCAGCATTTCTGGTCTCTACCCACTGGACTACATGCCAGCACACCAGAATCTCAGCTGCAGCAACAAAAAAATGTTTTCAGTCATGAATGAATGGTCTCTGGGGGCACTATCTCCACTTGCGGAGAATTACTGATTAGAGTTGGCACACCAACCTCAAGGCTGACCTTTCAAACAGCTCTTCAGTCCATCCACAAACTCCTCTCCCAGTTCCTGGAAGATACATGGAGAGTACCACCTCCATGGTTTTTTTGCACAAAAAAAATAAATTAGCTGGAATCTTAAAATTTCAGAATCATTTGGATTATGAATTAATCTGACAAAAATATATACATGTTGTATATGTGCATATATATACATACATACACACACCAGTAGCTTAAGTATCCAATTAAGAATCAATCCTTTCACATATCTACAGTGATCAAGGTATCAGTCTCTTATGATATCTTAAGAATCTTATAAGGGTTTTTGAATACACATGAATAAGAACTGTTATCAGTACTACAAATTACTCATGTTGTTGACATGCATAACTACTGTAGTTTTACCTGCTGGGGAATGTGACCAAGTGAAAAATATGCTCCTGAAAATTCCTGCTTTGGGGCCAATATCTTAAGGAAAGGCTCATCCATGATATCATCTGAGGAATCCACTTGCTTTGCAAGAGTGACAGCTATTATGACAATTTCAACATGTCCAGTAAAATCATAAAACATCTCAAGTTTCTATCCCCTTACTATTTACTTCAGAGTGAGCTCACCTGACCACCTTACATTACGTGCTATACTTACTTGTCTGCCTCTTTATCGGGATTTAACCTACATGAGATACCATCAGCATTTGGACCCACATTTTCACTGCTGGACTGCCAGTATTTGGACTTAGAAAATGCTTCAAAATGTCGACTCAGTGCATGGTGACACTGTCTTCCCATTATTTCCCATTATTGCAACGTTAGTTTCTAAAAAAAATGAAATGAAAAAGCAGTACAAAATGATGTTACTGTATTGAAATACAGAATGGGAAAAATGATGTCATCTGTGGAAATGAAGATGTATTTTCTCTAAAGAATATTCTGGAATTATCCTCTAGAGGACCTCAGCTAACAATAGTGGGGGAGAGGGGATCTGTGAGGGCCACATATCAAATACACAAGAACTACAAACTCATTTTAAGGTGTGGTGTGGTTTCTATTCTAAGGATGGGGAAAAATGGGTCCAAAAGAAAAGGAGAGGTGTGAAAATAGAGGCACATCTCCATTTGTGCGTACATTACATAGAAAGGCCTGAAGAAACAAAGATCCTATTCCCACAGGCTTCTGGCAGAACAAGGACTCGATGTGCTCTAGCTGGATAGAAGATGGGAGGGAAGGCATGTGGAAAGGAACGTGGACAACCTCTACAAGCTGAAACTGGCTGCAGCTGACTGCCTGCAAGACATTGGGACCTCTTTGCTACTGCCACAGGATGGCATCTGCCACACCTACAAGAGCCTGAAAGAGGACCACAAGCCTCCAGAAGAGAATGTGGCTTGGCTGGCATCTTAATCTGTATCTCATGATGTCCTGAGAGCCCTGTGGTGCCAACTGTGTCACTCAAAGAACTACACAAAACCAAGTGCTGTCAGCTGCTACTTTTGTGCTCTATTAGGGGATAAAAGAAAAAAGGACCCAACCATTCATGCAAATTATTTGGGAGTAGGGAGCATAACTTTGCCAGAAAAATGGGACAGCTCATGGCTAAGAACTACTTGTCTGAACTCCCAACAAATATAAATCAGATCCACCTCTTCTGTTTGGTGCACAGCTATCAATGAAATGTCTGCCAAAGCTTACTCACTTGGTTAGTTCCTCATCCGTGCTTGCCATAAATCTTGCAATGACTTCCTCTGATTTACAATATCCAACGAACACTCTATTTTCCAACCTTTTACAAAAGAAAAGTAGTAAATTTAGAACAGAATATGAATAAACCTTAATCATTAGATTAAAAATTAGACTCTTAAATTTCACTATTCATAAATAAAAGAGAAGGTAATGAAATCTTACATACCTGTTTCCACCTTCCAGAGGGCTCCTCTCATCTTGCAGTTCATCTGCTGGGCAACCTTTGTGGCCATGGTCAGTAATAACCAGGGTCTGTTCAGGGTATGTACCACCACGCACTAGCTTGGAGTAGGGCATTGAACACATATGAATTTTTTTATTTCATCATACCTGTTTTTCCTAGGCAGTACACAAACCACCTTAAAAGCAAGCAGACATGAAACTCTTTAAGACAGAGTAACAATAAGAGAAATGAAAACCATCTCAAGGCAGAACACTGACAAACTAGAGTCTATTAAGTGATGACTGGAGTCTAAAAAAGCAGAGTGCGTAGAATCACACTCCATCCCACAACTGTGAGGAGTGGCAGAAAAAGGCTGCAGGATTGGCAATTTGGCAGTGTGCATCCAGTGCTTTACCATGCAAAATCCTTTGTCCCGGCAACTCAATTCTGAGGAATTTAGTGTGAAGTTAACAAGCATGGGTTGAAAGTGTTGATGGAGGAACCAGGATCAGGACAGTCACCATTTGCAGTATAATCTTTATACATAGGGCACTTGCTAAATACTTTACTTGACCCTGTTCATTCTTTCAGTGACCCACTAATAAGTACTATTATCCCCATTTCACCACTTCTAAGCAAACAAGCTTAGAAGTTCATGGAAACTGCCTGACTTACAAGGTACCCAACATTGCATATGACCTCTGGCAGGACACTAAGCAGTTAGAAAGTGTGGCTCCCACTTGGTCTGTTCCTGACTTTAATCAGAAAAAAAGTCACCATTTTTTAAAAACATAATTATACCTATAGGAAGTTTTGGGAAGATATCTTTTTATCAGATTAAAAACTTCATTCTATGTTAAGTTAATTTTTCTTCCTTTTACTAGAAAAGGTATAAAATTTCAAGTACATGATCTACATTGATCAAGATATATATTTTTCCTATTACTCATCACATTAATCATTCTCCTTTTTCTAAGTTACCTTTTTCAGATTTTAAATTACTGACACACAGTAGCTTATGATATTCTTTTAACATCTCTTTAAAATTCCAGTGAAATCCACAATGACGAACCCTACTTGTCTCTAATGTTCTTTTCTTCTTCTATCTTGACAATGTCAAATGTAATATTTTCAAAAACTGGCCTTCCATTTGTTGTTTTCCTTTTATATGCTGTGCTGAGAATCAAACCCAGGAGGCTGTATCACTGAGCCTCAACCTCAGCCCTTTGTATTTTGAGATGAGTCTTGCTGAATTGCCCAGGTGGCCTACAAGTTGTGATTCATAGCACATTCATGGTCTTTCAGTTTAAGTTTTTTCCTCTATTGGTATTACTCTAACATAGCTGTTACTTGGGGACAATAGAATTGTTAGTAACCACCAAAGATTGTAGGTTTTTTTCTCCCTTTTTTTTGGAATGGCCTGGCCTTGTCGCCTCCTGAGAGGATAGTCAAGCTGAATCAAAGTACAGGACTATGATGGTTTAAGGCTCAACCAGATTTAACTCTCAATAAATGATCACAGGGCTGGGATAAGAGAGAATGGGGAGTCAGAGAGAGAATTTCAGCAAGTGAGGCTGGGCTTTCCCAAGGTCCCTGCCAATCCCAGCATGTGTCTGGGAGAATTTAAAGAAACTGAAAAGCCCCATAGAGTACAGAAATTGAAGACAAGGACTCATCAAGGAAAGGCTGCTCAAGTTAAATTTTGAATATTCACCACTCAGAACTAACCATATTAATGACACTGAGTGCTGAAGGTGACATTTGGCAAGAGGAAAGGGCAAGCTGATGGTAGATGGAAACACTGGTATGACTATTTTCGAAAACTGACTTGTAGTATTCTAATACCCTTGTTCTTTCTACTCCCAACAAAAACATGAAGATGACATTTGTCAAGAGGAATGCATAAGCTAATGTTGTATGTAAACATTGGTATGACTATTTTAGAAAATTTATTAGTAATATCTAATGACCTTGCACTTTCCCAACAAAAACGCATACCCCTGTGCATAACAGACATGCACACAACAGTATCTATAATGGCACTATGAGTAACAGCAAGACTAGAATCATTCCAAATGTTCACCTACAACAGAACATGTTAAATTTAGTACAATGGCATACTAAATAAAACAGGAAAGTGAATTAACTAAGGCTATGACCAAAACTAAACTCCAAGACTGAGCAAAAGACAAAAAGACTATGCATATATGATTCTGTTTAGGTAAAATTAACAAAACAAGTGTCACTAAGCTCTGGTGACAGAAATGAGGGTAGCATTGTATTTGTGGGATGGTGACTGAGGGGGACAAATTAAACAACTATAATTAATGTAGAATATTATAACCCATTAAATATTAAGAATTCACATTTTTGTAAGCAAATGAGAAAATAAATGGTGAACAATTCTATTGTCCCTGACAACAGAATACCAATAACTACAGGAGAAAAGATGGGAGCAAAAAGTAAAAATCATCATGTGGTAAGAACTGTTAGAGTTGGTAGGAACTGCTTCAGGCAAGAATCAATGAACACTGAAAAGATGAGTGAAACTTTAATGAGAAACAAATATTTGCATAGCCTTGAAGTGTCTTCCCTCAAGAAACATCATAAGGAAAAAATAAAAAAGAAACATCATTAGAGGAAAAAATAACTTCAGGGAAATCTACCAGTCCTCCTCTCACCAAATAGTGAAAATTAAAATTAGCATTTAAGTCAACATCCTGTGCTTCCTGATATGATGGATTGGAAAAAATCCACTACTACATCTATGGTATTCTGCAAGAATGCATGACTTAAAACTAATTATGAGGAAATGAACAAATCCAAATTGAGAGAGAATCTACAAAATAACTAGCCAGGGCCCTGGGATTGTAGCTCCATGGTGGAGCATTTGCCTAGCATGTGTTGGCACTGAGTTCAATCCTCAGCACTGCATAAAAATAAAAAAAAGGTATTGTGTCCATCTACAACTAAAAAACTTAAAAGATCTGTCTGTCATTAATAAAACTATTAAACAAATAACTAGCTAGTATACTTCCAAAATGTCAAAGCCATAAAAGTCAAAAATAGACCGAAGAAAATTTCCAAATTAAAAGGAGGCAAAGAAGGTGGAACCAAGTGACAAAACAGACATCGCCAGTGATGATTCTCCCTTTGCAAAAACATTAACCTGAGCAAATATTCACAAATGAAGACACCTTCAAGCATAGAAGTTCAGTGGATTAGACAAAGGTGGATGAAGGGAAGAGAGGGAAATAGGAATGGGAAAGACAGTGGAATGAACCTGACATAACTTCTATGCTTGTTTATGAATACACCACAGTGCATCTCACCAACGTAAACATTCCACAAGACTTGGATCCTAATTAGAGTACAATAGATTTCACATTTGTATATATAAACATATAAAAATAGATTCTACTGTTATGTATAACTAAAGTGAAAAAAAAAAGTAAAAAATGTAACTTGGAATCAATCGTATTTTTATAAACTGATAAGTTTAATATTTTTGTCTTACAATTAAAATTCTAAAATGCAAGCTTTGTGTATGTATTTATGCCTGTCACACAAGTGTACATTGTATATGTTATATCTATCTTCCTTCTAAGGAATTCTATTCAAATAGCTTACAGATAAATGAGTGGTAACATAAATTGAAACTGTTAAGAGTAATTAACCCAAACACCTTTCAAGCTTAAATGACTTAAATAATTTGATAAATCAGTTGAAGAAAACAAAAACACAATAAACCACCTCCAGAAGAGCTAACATCACAGGATGCACTGGAGAGGCGGAAGGACAGCTGTGTGTCACCACATCACTTCCCTCCAACCCCAGGCAGCACATCAAAGATGCTGTCCGATTAGGAGAAAGAGGGAAGCAAGCACTGGGCTTTTGCCTGGGCCAGACCTGCAGAAAAGCTTCTATAGGGCAACCAAAGAGAACCCAGAGAGCAGAGGACATAATTGTAAATTATCTGATAAATGGATAATAACCAGAATATATAAGGAACACAAAAACTAAAAAACAAGAACCCTGATGAAAGAATGGACAAAAGACCTGAATAGACACGTCTCAAAAGAAGACACACAAATGGCCAACACACGTGGAAAAAATGTTCAATGTTACTAATCATCAGAGAAACACAGATCAAAGCCACACGAGATATCACCTCACTTCAGTGAGAATGGTCATGATCAAAGGTGTGGAGTAGGGAGCCCTCACACACTGCTAGTGGGAATGTCAACTAGTACAGCCTATCATAGGAGACAGGGGAGAAGTTCCTGAAAACTAAAAGTAGGACTAACCTATGATCCAAGGACCCCACTCTGGGTATATATGTAAGGGAAATAAAATCAGTTCATGAAAGAAGTATCTTAGCTTCTATGTTTACTGCAGCCTTACTCATAATAGCCAAGATATGGCATCAACCTACATGTCCAAGAGATGAATGAATAAAGAAAGTGGTATACACACAATGAATGCTACTCACTATAAATAGAAGGAAATATGACCATTTGTGATACCACTGATGAACCTGGAAGACATTATATTAAGTGAAATAAGCCAAGTACAGAAAGAAGCATCATATGAACCTCACTCTTGTGTATAATCTAAAAAAGTTGATCTTAGAAGTGGAAAGTAGCAGTAATGCAGTCACTTCAATGTTTATAGCAGCACAATTCACAATAGCTAAACTGTGAAACCAACCTGATGCCCTTCAACAGATGAATAGATAAAGAAACTGTGGTATATATACACAATGGAATATTACTCAGCATTAAGAGAATAAAATTATGGCATTTTCAGGCAAATGGATGGATTTGGAGAACATCAGGCTAAAAGAAGTAAGACAATCCCAAAAAACCAAAGGCTGAATGTTCTATCTGATAAGCAAATGTTGATCCACGATGTGAGACAGGACATGAGAAGAATGGAGAAACTTTGGTCAAAAGGGAGGAATGGGACATGGGGGAGGAAACATGGTGGAATGTGATGGACAACAACAACCTAGGTTCATGTAAGATTGCACGTATGGTGTAACTCGATATTGTATATAACCAGAGAAGTGAAAAGTTGTGCTCCATTTGTATACAATGAATCAGAACGCATTCTGCTGTCATATAAACCTAATTAGAATAAATAAAGAAAAGAAGAAGAAAAAACAAAAAAAAAAAGTGGAAAGTAGGATAGTGTTTACCACAGGTGGGGGTGGTTGGAGTAGATGGGGAGCCTGTAGGGGTGTTGGTCAAATGACAATTATAGTTAGGTGGGAGAAACAAGTTCCAGAAATCTAGTGTGCAGCATAGTGACTATAGTTAATGGTGCATATTATATTTTTGAAAAAAATGTCACGAGAGTAGATATTAAGTATTCTCACCACAAACACAACTATGTGAGGTAACACATGTTCATTAGCCAAATTTAGCCATTCCACAATGGATATATACTTTAAAACATGTTGTATACAATAAATATATACTTTATATATTGATTTACCCCTTTTCCTAAAGAGGTATGACATTTCATTTGAAAATGAATATGGCTCAGAAAAGATGTTTCCCAGTGTAGCCTCCCTGGATTCCCTATGGCAATTAAAAGAAGAAAGTCTAGGCTTCATGTAAAAAGAAGAAAAACACATTGGCTTCACAATTAAGAAAGCCTCCCAGGCCAAAGATCATTCTGGGGGAAGGAGGATGATGCAAGATATATTAAGGGAAAGCACTCAAGGAAGGGAGAAAGATAGGATCTTTCTGTAGTAATTCAGACACCAGGTAATGACCACCTGGTCTAAGACAATGGGTGGAAGGAAAGATCCAGAATTCCATTGAGCAAGGGGAAGAACTCAAGCGAGAAGAAATGGAACATGTATTTAGATTACGATTGGGGATGAAAATAATGATGATTTCTAAAGCCCATTTTATAATAAATTTGTATGCTGTTTCACTTTTTAAAATAATTCCAAGTTCTCAAGTCTGAGAACATTAGCATAAGATGGTGATATTAAGGAATAGCTAAACCCTGACAGTGTGTATTCAGCTACACTATACCAACTCCAGTTTCTGCCATGCTCTCACTCTTGCCTCCTGTCCTCAAAGACCTGGCCCTGCAGACTCTCTTGCACTTGGGCTTCTGGCTCATCCAGTGGTTTTTCTTTGGGCCCAATGCAAACTGTTCTTTCTGTCTCTCTGGTTCCTATACTCATGGCCTTTTCCCTCACAGAACTCAGATGACACCCACTGGCCCTTGGCCTCAGGACCCTGTCCCTGTCCTGATGCTATACTTGAGGGCAACACTATGCTCAGGCCTGCCTCATCCCACCTGGTCCTTCCTGAGCTACAGGAGGTGGCTCGGGAACTCCAGCAGGGGCCTAGGGGTGGCTTCATCACTTGTGGGGACAGGCCTTGAAAGTGAAATCGGGAAGGCATCTGTTCATTTTTTTCAGTAAAGGGAGCACAGTCCTTTGGTCCTCCAAATGGCAGAGGTTCCAGTGCCCTCCAGCTTGTAAATCAGGGTACTGAGTTTACCCTCTGTTCTTCAAACTACTGAGGCTGAATGTCTCTGGGGCCGGCATGAAACTTGGTGCTTAGCTTCAGCCTTCAAACTGACTGGGATGGAGGCCCCAGCTAGTTTCAAACTGACGAGGATGGGGCTCTCTTCCCCTCTGACCTCCAAACTGAGCAGGTGGGAGGCGTCCTTGGGGTCCTTTCAACTGAGTCAGCAGAGGCCACCTCTGGCCTCCAAATTGGAAAGGCAGGGCACCTCTGCTCCCCCATGCACTGGGTCTGTTCAAGTCCTTCACACTGGGCAGGGGCACCAGTTGCCTCACTGTATGGCCATCCTGGAACTCTCCTTTCTCCCCAAAGAGGTCCTTGAATTCTTTGAATTATGCTGGAACTCCTCTTCTGGGCCCACCAAGGTATGAGCGCAAGTGGCCCCTGGTGTTCCCACAGGGAGGTGGTCCATTATGCGGAAGAGATGGGCCCCTTTTGGACTCCTAATCTGGCAGGTGGAGGCCCTGTTAGGTACAACATTCTCCTCTGAAAATGGAGGAATAGGCCCCCTTGGTCCTGGGAAGCTGTGGCCATGAACTCCTGACATCCTGTACAAGATGCAGGTTAGCACTGGCCAGGAAAGTGGGAAAGAGGGGCCCGTTTTCTGCCTAGTTTGGGGAAAATATGGCACCGGGCTCTCCACCTGCGTGGGTTGGCTGCTGGGCTGTTGCTCTTCCCAGCAGGTTGAGTATTACTTGGGTCCTCAAATGGGGATGAGTGAAGAGGATTTTCCTGAGGTGTAAAAACTGGCCCTGAGATAGGTTCTCCCCCTCAGCGAGACAGGGGCAGTAAAAACTGCAGCTCATTTTGTTAAGGGAAGTCAGGCTGAAAGGCTGTGCTTGGGGGTGTGGGCAGCAGCACTGTCTGCACAAGTCTGGCTACACCGTCTCCAGCTGCCTGGGTGTTCACACCTCTGGCCATCCTGCTCAGGTAACAGAGCAGCAATCTTTTCCCCTACAGCTCATGAAGCAGCTGCTGACTCCTTTGCTTCCTAGGTGGGCACAGGTACCTGGCCAGCAGGAGCTTCTCTGGAAGGCAGGGTGCCCTGTGGGACTCACAGGCTGCCTGCTGGGGCCGGAGGAGGGCTTCACTCTCAGCACTCTCAGCAGCCACCTGCCACGGGTCTCTACTCTGCTTGGAGTCTGAGCTCTGGTTTGCCTCAGAAGCCCCTTGACTCCAGTTTGGGACCTGTTGCTCCTGTGGGAACAGCTCAGCATTGGGCAGTGACAAATGTGGAGGCTGGGACAACAATGAATCCAAAAGAAAGAAATGTGCCCGGGAGACCCCAATAGCAGCCTTCTGCTGCCTCAGTGCCACCTCCTGCTCCTCTAGCTGCCTCTTCTGCTTCTCGATTTGTTTGTTCAGTTCTTCTAACATTCTGTTGTTCAACGGAGGGGGCGATGGGACTTCAGCTGTGAACTCCACAGGTCTCTCCATGGAGCTGCTTCTTGCGTCTGCGCACATTCTGTTGGGAATGACATCAATGGTCACTTTGGCTTTTTCTAAAATTGTTTCATCTTCAGGGTCATAGGCCACTTCTTCCCTCTGTGCTGTGTTGAGGAGCCTTTTCTCTGTCATGGTGATTCCCTTACTGGACCAGGGGGTGTCGAAGGCTCGCTCTGGGTCACATTCTTCCTCCTGGTCATAGGGCCTGTCCTCTTCTTCCTCCTCCAGAGCCTTATCTTTTGAGAACTAACCAAACATACATGGGTACTTATAACCATCTAGATAGGCTAGATGTTTCAAGTAAGGACTCAAATTGTCCACCATGTACATGAAGAAAAATAAATTTTAATGTTAAAATTTTAAAAAATAATGCCATATTTAATTTTTTAAAAAAATGTGACTAGGGCTGGGAGTCATAGCTCAGGGGTAGAGTGCTTGCCTACTGTGTGTGAGGCACTGGGTTCAATCCTCAGCAGCACATAAAAATCAATCAATCAATCAAATAAAGGTTTGTGTCCATATACAACTAAAAATATTTTTAAAAAGTAATTGTATTTTATACTTTTTGTCTTGACTGTACAAGACAAAAATAAGATATAAAGTGGGTGACATGTTAAGGACAAAGATTGAAGAAGAGAGGACAAAGGAACAAATGACAAAGAGCATAAGAGACTACAGACCTTACATTTGAATGTAAATATATTGTTTTTGCTTTTCTATGAAAAGCTATATTGTAGTATATTAAAATATTAAATAAAAATTGAGACTCTATGAAATAATAAACCACAAAAGAGAAAACAGAGTAGCCTAAGTGAAGAAAGATTATGATGTATTTGTGCAAAAACGGGATATGAAAAGTGACTAGAGAGAATGGCGACCAAAACTCCTACGGTTCTTGTGTGCTTAAGTGAAGGTAGACTCTATGAACAGGAAGAAGGGTGGAGGAGAACAAATACAATCCTGATGAACCTTCACTTTTCTATTAAAATTCATGAGATACTAAGTCCAATTGTTTGCCTCTCCAGATTGCCAATGAATAATCATAGTTCCACACAATGAAGAAATAGGTGGCTATCAAAACAGCTAAGGGCTCTACTGTCCCATAATTAATTAGAATAAAGGAAACACATTAATAGTGCTTTTCTTCCACTGGAACTTTCTTCTAAATATCATTTGTATTTTAAGATATTTATGAATTTTTAATATTACACAAAAGAATAAAACAAAACATGATAAATACATTGACTCTTCAGGTACATTCAATAATTTCTATAGAACATATTTCCAAAAACAGGCAAAAGAAATGTAAGCTTCTGATATATTCTGCCAAAATGCCTTTCAATCAGCTATTTATAATACTTTTATAATAAATCTGATAAGTAAGCAAAATAGTATCTTGCTTTTTATTTGCATTTATTTATTAGGAAACTTCACTTTTCAGTTATATTTATTATATACCTGTGGAAATTAAAAAGAATGATTTGCTTGTCTTTGGCTCATATTTTATTGGGGTTTTTGTCTTTTTCTTGTGCACTGGGAAGAGTGATTCTCAAACTTTCTGATCTAATGAACCTTTTATATATTCTCAAAATTATTGAGGATCTCAAAGAAATTTTGCATATGTGGGTTTTATTGCTATTTATCAGATTAGCAATGGAAACTGAGGAAATTTTAAAATATAAGAAAATATAAGTACACATTCCATTAGCAGCCAGAGTGATGGTGTGATCACCCTTGAGCATATGGTAACCTCTACTGCACACCCATGCAAAAATGAGAGTAAGAACTGCTTCTTCTTCATCTACTGGTTCACAGAGGTGACAGCAGTGGCTTGGAGAGGTGGCAGTGAGGAGGACCAGGAGCTGTACACAGGCATAGGCCAGAGGGCCCAGAGATGAAGAATATAAGGAATGAGGGGCCGCTGGGTGGTGCCTAAGAACACAGTAGAGGAGGGGTGGGTTATGGAGGTACAGATCCGGCTGCTGAATGGGTAACAATGTGGAATGAAGGGGCTGGGAGCTGAGGAACACGAAGACACAGGCTAGCAGCTGAGGACATGAATATTTGTATGAATACAAATATATATACAATGACAGCTGAGGACAGAGGGTAGCGGGGAGCCATGGGAAACATCGGCACCGATGAAGATGCGGGTTGGTGGAATGGGGATAGGAAGTCGGTGTGAGGCCAGAGTGATTGGTAGGCTGGATAAACTGAGCAAAAATGTTTTAGCTGACAGTGCAAATAAGTAAATACAATAGAAACAAAGGGAGCCAGATTTTTCAATGATAGAAATGATATTTAAAAACTAGCAAGGGATTGGGTGCAGTGGCCCATGCCTATAATCCCAGCAGCTCGGGAGGCTGAGGCAGAAGGATTGCAAGTTCAAAGCCAGTCTCAGCAATCTAGCAAGGCACTAAGCAACTCAGTGAGACCCTGTCTCTAAATAAAATACAAAATATAAAATACACAGAGGATGTGGCTCAGTGGTTGAATAACCCTGAGTTCAATCCTTGGTACTCCCCCCTCAAAAAACAACAACGAACTAGCAACAGGGTAAGCTAGAAAGAATGCTGAGGTATAGGGTACTGGTTAGAATCCAGTTTTACATATACACAAATAGTTATAGAAATATCATATATGAATACAAATATACATACTATATATATAATTATATATTATTTAAGGAGGCAGTAGTTAACTTTCCAGGTTAAATGCATCTAAAATAACCCTTATATAATGGAAGGTGTGTTCATGAGTGTGGTTGGGTGAGGGGATGCACTAGACTAAATTTAGAGAATAGAATTTGCAAGCTGAAGCTGTCTTTTCTGAAAATTTGCATATAATTTTATAATTAGCACTCAAAGGAATATTTCATTGGTTCTTAAACTTATTTGCAATATATGCATGTCTATTTCTTTTTATACTGAAAGTATCAAAAGAAAAAAATAAAAAGTATATGTTTGGACAGAAATAAATGAAATTCTCATTAACACATATGCTATTGTTCTCTTTGGGGAGAGATTTAAAATAATTTAATAAGACAATTCAGTAAGTTTGCTGAACATAAAGTCAATGACAAAAATTAATTGCATTTCTATATGTAAATCAATAGTTTGTGATTGCTGAAAATAATTTTACTTTATTTCAGAATCTGAAAGTTGCTAGGCAATGTAGCCAAACCCATAACCCCAGCAACTGGGGAGGCACAGGCAGGAACACTGCAAATTTGAGGATAGCCTCAGCAATTTAGTGAGATCTTGTCTCAAAAATAAAAAATCAAAAGGGCTGGTGACATAGCCCAGTGGTAGAGCATCCCTTGATTCAATCCCTATTACCAGAAAAAACAAAAACAAAAACGAAACAAAACCCTGGAAATGTCTTTCTTCAGGTTAAGCACCTGGTCAGCCATCATAAATTACATAATGCCTTTGTATCTGTCTGTTATTCAAAAGTTGCACAATTGAGAGTGTGAAAATAAGATGTTCTGCCTAAAAGTTTCTATGCCTAACCTGTGGGTTGGTTGCTTGCTTTATTGAGTACCAGGGCTTGAGACCAGGGGTGCTTTACCACTGAGCTATATTCCTAGCCCCACCCCCGACTCCATTAATCTTTTTTGGAGATAGAGTCTTACTAAGGTGCCAAGGCTGGCCTCGAACTTGTGATCCTTCTGCTACATTCTCTCAAGTTTCTGAGATTACAGGCATGCACCACTGCACCCAGTTCTAACCTGAAAATGAATGTATCAAATGTTGTATTTGTTCCAGCAGCTTACTATAAAATGTTGTTCAGTAATTTGATATCATACTTATTACAAATTTCACTTTAGGAGTATAATAGATAAAATTCCTCTAAATTTTATTTATTTGAGTGGGTCCCTGTTTAAACTTTCACCATTCTTTAAACTGCTATGATTATTCTGTCATGATTTGAAAGCCAAGAGACCAAACTTTTAAAGACTTTTTTCTCATTCCAGAATTTGTGAGCATAATCATATTTTCCTTTATAATATGAACTCTCAAGCTGTCAGCTAAAACCAAGAATCAAAGAATTGTGCATTCTATTTCTTGTAATTCATCTCTGCTCATAAATTACAAAAAGAAAGAATAATTAGAGAAAATATTATATTTGGGTGGTTCTATAAATGAGTGGCTGTAATTCTTGTACATTATTTTGTACATTTTCAGTTTCTGTAAGCAGTCTAATATGCCACAAAATATTCTATGGTTTTTTTTTTCAAATAAATTCTTTGTTTCAGAAACCAGATGATCAGTTAAAAAAAATCACAAAACATTTTAAGTTTTATGTAATACCTAAAACACACTTGATTGTACAAATACAACAATTTAAAATCAAGGCCCAATGTAAGATACTATCATATTTGCCTATTTACCTAACATGCCAACATGATTAGTTCCACCAGACACTTGGAAAATTATTTAAGGAGGCAGCAGTTAACTTTCTAGGTTAAATGCATCTAAAATAACCCTTATATAATGGAGGTGTGTTCATGGGTGTGGGTGGATGAGGGGATGCACAAGACTTAACTTTAAGAGAATAGAATTTGCAAGCTGAAGCTGTCTTTTCTGAAAATTTGCATATAATTTTATAATTAGCACTCAAACGAATGTTTTATTGGTTCTTAAACTTATTCTTAAGTTGTTCATTTAAGTGTGGTTTGAATAACATACATTATAGTGTACCATGGGAAAAAATTATTTCACTTAAGTAAACATAATGTATTTTAGTAATATCAACAGGCACTTTACTTGTGAGATGAGTATATACCTCAGCCAAAAGGATACCCCATCATGCTCTAGTGTACTATAACATACCCCATAAAAAGATACACATTAAAGCCAGGCATGGTGGCACATGTCTGTAATGTCAGTGGCTCGGGAGGCTGAGGCAGGAGGATTGCGAGTTCAAAGCCAGACTCAGCAATTAGTGAGGCACCAAGCAACTCCATGAGACCCTGTCTCTAAATAAAATACAAAAAAGAGATGGGGATGTGGCTCAGTGGTTAAGCACCCCTGGGTTCAATCCTCAGTACCAAACAAACAAACAAACAAACAAACAAAGTATTCTCTTCAGAGTAGTTTTAAATATATTTCAAAATATAATTGATTTTTAATAGCCAGAGTACTGACATAAGAAACAAGTCCATGAACTTTACAATGGAGGGAAAGGGAGATATTAGTGGAAGCTGTATGACTTTTACATTTTTATGCCATCAAATATAAGTAAAAACATCAATTGTGTAATTCTGCTGTTTAAACAGGAACTATTCATGGCCCAAAATGAAAAGTCTGAAATTTTAAGTTGATTATTTTATTGCAAATTAATCCATTCTAATTTTTTAAAAAATCTGTAAAATATTCTTGTTGTTAAATATTGTCTTAAAAATACATACTAGAAGACTAGGGATATAGCTCAGTGGTTGAGAACTTGCCTAGCATCCAAGAGACCCTGGATCCAGTGCCCATTTTTATAAATAAATAAATAAATAAATAAATAAATAAATAAATAAATAAATAAATAAAATTTAAAACATTAGGAAAAAAAATTAAAACTAGGGCTAGGGATGCAGGTCAGTGGAAAAGCACTTGCCTAACACATCCCTGGACTGGATTCCTCAGTTGAATCCCTAGCACCAATGAGGGGGTAGGGAAACAAATGGAAGCTCTTTGCTTAGTCATAAAAAATTTTAAAAATATTTTTAAAAGATATTGTAAAATAATTTAGAAGGTGTTTAAAAATAATTTTTAAAGGAATTTTAATTTTTTATCTTTGTTTTACTTATTTTTTTTTTAATGTGGGGCTGAGAACTGAACTCAGTGCTTCACACATGTGAGGCAAGCACTCTATCACTGAGCTACAATCCCAGCCCAGGAATTTAAAAATTTTAGTGCACTTTAATTTTAAAGGGAAATATTTAAGTTAGGAGTCAGGAATTAAAAAATAACTGTCTATACAATGAAATAAACATTGCAGATAGATTGAAGAGTTACCTTAAATTAATTTTTCTTATTAACTGAAGCTTACAGGAACACCCAAGACATTTTTAGTATCTTCACTTTTTCTGAAGAAAAAATATACATCTAGATTAGTTTATACACTTTCATTCCAAGTGCCCAGTTTCTAAGTAAACAGCAGTAAACAAAATACATGCCTGCCATCCTGGAAATTAACCAGTTTCTCAGGGGAGGCAGAAATGATCTTAGGAGTGCTGTGTATTATGGCATCCAAGAGAACATGCTAAGAGAATACATTCCAGGAAGAGGACCAGAGTGACAGTGTGTGGGATGCGAAAACTCTCAAGAGTGTGCTTCCTGGAAGAGATGCTATGTAAACGATGATCTTTCTGCTATCTTTAAAAAGCATACTGATAGCAGCAATCTTTTACTGATGACCCAAGCCATAATCATGACTATTAATTCCATAGTACACGAAAATACTTTCTTTTATCTCCTCTCATACTGAATTCTATACAACATATTCCTATGCAAAATATTTTAAAAACATTTCAAATATGCAAAACTAAGATCATTTAATATAAAAATCCTTTTCTAATATTTGAAATCATCGTGAGTGGAATAATAACAATAATCTGCATTAATAAAGTCCTAAGAGATAATCACATTTCTAAAATAACTACTCATGACTACACTAGTTTCTAACTAGAATCTAACATCAAATTCACTTACAAATGAAGTTTGGTGTCTCTTATAGGTGCTAAAAAAAAATTCACACATGGAGATTCATACTCACACATTCTTAGGCCATGATTCACAATAAATATCCAAAAATGATGGCTTCTTAGTACTAGAAGGGACTTTAGATTCATCATTTATATCAAACTTTTTTTTTTAACTCTGGAAATTTGTTTTCAGCAAATTCTTATCTGGAACCCTAATATATTATTATTTAGAGAAAAGCAGAACTAAGCCAGGCATGATGCTGTATGCCTGTAATCCCAGTGGCTCGGGAGGCTGAGGCAGGAGGATCATGAGTTCAAAGTCAGCCTCAGCAACAGCGAGGCACTAAACAACTCGGTAAGACTCTGTCTCTAAATAAAATACAAAAAGGGTTGGGGATGTGACTCAGTGGTCAAATGCCACTGAGTTCTATCCCCAGTACAAAAAAAAAAAAGAAAAAATCTGATGTGGGTGAAGTCAGAAATGGGCATAGACCATTTCCAAATTGTCCACTGAGGCACTTCTTCAGACCCCAGGTGCTGTTCTGTCACAGTGTAAAAACCACTAATAAGAATTTGGAACTAGATGCAAGACTGTCCACACACCCAAGAAATGTCTGGCCACTCAAAATCATTTAAAAGTAATAGGAAAAAATGTGTACACAATTCCAAATTACCAAATATTTGGGGAAAACAAAACACCCAACAACGTGAAGGAATTTTAAATTCAAAGTTATAACTGTTTCTGTTATTGGAACAAAGAGAACTACATTAAAATATGTCACAGTACATTTTATTGTTATTTTTAGAAAGAAGTAGTAGCGAGCGGGGGATGGTAGAGCACTTCCCTTGCTCAAAGCCCTGAGTTTAATACCTCCAGCACAGAAAGAAGGGAAGGAGTGGGGAGGGGCAGGGATCTTCACATAGGTGTTCTGGGCCCAGAGCTGATACTCTTGTCATCTATAGAACAGCCTCTTCATGTACTTCTCACACAGAAAAATCTCTAAGACATGTTATTACAAGCAACTTGTACAATACACACAGAATAGTGCTATCTGTATTTTTAAAAACCACAAAACACTACTATCTACATGTCTATATCTATCTCCAGTAAAAGGACTGAAAAGATATACAGAACTGGTATACATCAGTGGTTTCTTTCCAGAGGGAGGACTGAAGGGCTAGGATTGGAGTTAGGAAGCAATCAAGGGTGACTTTTTAAAAATGTATGTTGTTTGATTTTCATTTCATAGCATGACACTCTGTATTTTTAAAAAAAACAAAACACTACTATCTACATGTCTATATCTATCTCCAGTAAAAGGACTGAAAAGATATACAGAACTGGTATACATCAGTGGTTTCTTTCCAGAGGGAGGACTGAAGGGCTAGGATTGGAGTTAGGAAGCAATCAAGGGTGACTTTTTAAAAATGTATGTTGTTTGATTTTCATTTCATAGCATGACACTCTGTTCAGTTATTGCTTGTGTAATCAGATTTTTAAAAATAAAAAGGCCAAAACATTGATCTACTCTTCTTCTACTCAATGCACACATTACTTCTAATGAATCCCTTGCCCAGCTTGTTAGAACATTTTAAACAGTGGAACAATCTGCTTCCCCAAAGTGGCCTGATCCATTACTGAAAAAAGCTTAAGTAGCAGAAAATGACCCTTCCAATCAATCAACTATTTCTTCTAATCCCCATCCACTGGTCCTAATTGTGCCTTCTCACAACTAAGAATAACACTAATCCATCTGTATTGGGAATCCAAAGACCACTCCCAGATTCAATGATAGGAGAACTCATAGGACTCAATATCTAGTCACCCTCTTTGTTATGATTTATTACACTAAAAGGTACAATGGAAAATCAGCAAAGGAAAAAGGCATAGGGGGTGAAGCGCAGAGAAAACCAGTTGTAAGCTTCCAGAGTCCTCTCTCAGCAGAACCACACAGGAATGCTTAATTCCTCCAGCAGTGAGTTATAGCAACATATATGAGATGTTGCCAACCAGGGAAGATCATTAGAGACTTAGTGTCTAGGATGTTTACTCAGGGCTGATCCTGCAGGCACCCTCTGCCTATCCTATATCAAAATTCCAGACTCCCAGAAGGAAAGCACGTATTCAACATAAACCATATTCTTCATTCACATTAGGCACAGTGATCCATTCTTATCAGGAAATGGTGGAATTTTTCTGAAGTCCAAGATTCCAGATGTCTGCTAAGGGTCAACTTTACAAGCAGGACTTTCTAGGGATAGCTATGTTAACTCTTTTCTGCACACCATCCTTTCCTTCTTTCCATGAATGTTTTCAGACATTTATTCATTTTAGTCACCATCATCTGGGATGCTGGCATGACTATATATCTCTTAAGATATGAAGCCAAAAATGTAAAATATTATTCCAGGTGTCATTTGACCACAAAAAGGATATGTCATTTTCTAATGTAGTACATAAACACACATAATATATAGTTGTTGTTGTTTCTGGTATTGGGGGTTGAATCCAGAGGGACTTCACCATTGAGCCACATCCCCAGCCTCCCCCCTTTTTGAGACAGAGTCTTTCTAGGTTGCTGAGGCTAGTCTTGAATGATCCTCCTGCCTCAGTCTTCCGAGTCCCTGCAAGCGCCACTGCATCTGGATATTTTAGAGCTGGGGATGTGGCTCAGTGGTCAAGTGTCCCTGAGTTCAATCTCTAGTACCAACCCTCCCCCCTCCAAAAAAATATATCTATCACAGAAGATAATTTCAACAGTGCAAGAAATTCCTTTGTCAGAATGTTGGCATAATATGAGATAAATACATTCCTGTGCTTATTCCTGCATATTGCCTCAAGCATAACAATACAATGAAAATAAAATGTTAAAATGATAAAGTATAATGAGAAAAAAGAAGCATTTTTAGACACTTCTTTTACTGATAAGGAAAATCAAAGAGGTACTAATTAAAAAGTCTAGTGAAGAGTCAATATGTATTGCACTTGCCATCTGCAATCAGAAGGACTAATATTCGGAGGTAAAATGTAACATCTGGAATATTAACTTTAGTAGTAGTAGGAAGTGTCAGAATGCATATACTTCATTACCAAACTTCAAAAACTCCTGACTGACTTCTAAAAACAAAATGACAAAGATAAATCACTGTATATGTCTAAGGCTTGCGAAATATATCATTATTAATGTAGTTACATTCCTAAATCAAGGAATAAAGTTTCACATCCCAACAAATGGCTGTTACATGGCTTCTAACAAGGCCATATTCTGTTTATTACATGTCCAACATAGTCCTGTGAACCCTACATACCTTATCCATTCTAACTGTGCCTCAGAGGAGTCAGGGTACCACATGATCTCCTCCTAGGAGCACAGCTGCAGAAGAGTTCAGATCTGCCTTCAGATCTCTGCAGCACACTAACTTTGGAACTTCGGGCAAGTTATTAAATTCCCATAAGTCTGTTTCCTCACTTAGAAAACAGAAATAATACTTACCTCATAGGTATATTGAAAGGATGAATTAGAATAGATTATATGATATATAAAATAAATTTACCACTTAAACCATTTTAAAGTTATGGCTCTGTAACACTAAGTACAGTCACATTGCTGTGCATCCATTACCAAGGATGTTTTGGAAGTACTTAAGTCTGAGGGCACAGGAAGTGCTCAGTGAATGGCTGCTAAAATAATGCTAATTAGTACTATTTTACTCCATCTTGGATCTGTGTAAATTATTTATCCCTAAACAGAAACCACATCATAGTTATTTCTGCTGCATGGTTCGTAGTCTGAGAAACTCTGGTGTAAATTATTAAGCTATAAACTGTATTTCTAGTTTTCAAATGCTTCATTCACATGAATGACATAAACATTGGAAGAAAACACATGGAGCGTACAAATGCCTGTCACTGTTCTAAGAATGTTACAGGTGTAATCCTTCTACGAGGTATATACAACAACATTCACATTTTATGCAAACAGATTAAGAAATTTACACAGAGTCACTAGTTGATAAATGACAAGGCCAGGAAGTGCATTCAAAAAACTGGGTTCCAGAACATGTGCTCTTAAACCATTCTGCCACACTGCCTCTAGGCATATAATGTCACCCACGGGAATGGGTGTGAAAGGATGCCAGATATTGATTGCAGAGTTGATTGAGCTTTTTAAATTTTTCAGAAGCTTTAATAGTCATTATTTCATTGTCTCAGAGACAATGAAGAGCAATTACTACCACTTTACAGATGGAAAACAGAAAAATTAATTTGTTCAAGGTCAACAGAAACATGTGGGAGAGACCTGGATCTTAGCTTGGCCACTTATTAGCCATGTGATTCTCTAATTTCCCTCAGTCAACTGTGAAACAGGAATACTACTAACATGTCTTGCAAGAAGCAAAGAAATATATGTAAAACTCTTAGCATGTAGTTTTGTATAAAAGTGCTCAATAAATGTTAATGTCCCTTTTTTCTTATTTCAGAGGGTGTTGAGGTCTAAGCTGTTTTCTTAATAATTCTAAGCTATCCTCTTTCCAATGCTTTCTTGTACAACTGTAAACTGGAGTTTCCAAAGGTTGCATGACATGTGAGGTTTTAACAAATTAGATGTGAAAGCAGGTTTGAGAATCTAGCTGTCTTTTTTTTTAAGCCAGATATTAAAGAAATTTACAAAAATGTAATGTCACTCTTCTCACTAAAGAGAATATCAGTGCCACTCTTCACTAATTTTTTTTGCTTTAGAAAAGTTATTTTTCATAAAGATGTTATTTGTTAATATATAATAATTTTCTTATTGCTATTTTTTTTAAATATTTACTTTTTAGTTGTAAGTGGACAGAATATCTTTATTTTATTTTTATGTGGTGCTGAGGATCGAACCCAGGGCCTCACGCGTGCTAGGCGAGCACGCTACCACTGCGCCATAACCCCAGCCCGTTCTTATTGCTATTTTAATAAGCTAATAAATACTTTAAAATTTCTCCATTTTGATTTTGAAATGGCAAAATTTGATAGATATAACACAAAGGTTCTGTGGGAGGACGCAGCAAATTTATACATATATGTGTGTGTGTGTGTATTATATATATATAATTTAGATATAATTTATATGTAGTAAAGTACATACACTTTTTAGACATAGCTCAATTATTTTTAACCCCATAAATGCAAGGTGGATTTAATTATAAAACAGTAACATGAAGAGATGGAAATAAGGCCATATACACATGTACACACCTCTATTTGCAAAAAAAAAAAGAAAGAAACACTTGAATAAGCAAAGAATTAATACCAGTTGTTACCAACAGCAGGAGAAAAAAGTAAAGGGATAGAAACTTCAGAGATATCTGAACAAATTACTGATTTTAAGTTAATTACAAAAAGTAAATTAATGTAATTCATCACATTAGAATAATTAAAGAGTATATTCAAATGATCATCCCAGCAAATGTAGAAAAATCATTTGATAATATCTAAGAAAAACTGAGCAAAGTAGGACTAAAAGAGTACCTTCTTAATTTGATGAAACATGTCTATTAAAAACTATAAAATATATCCCACTTATTTATGAAATTTAAATTATCCCTAGATAAGGAAATCAGGCCAGAATATCCACTATCACATCTATTCAACACTGTACTGAAGATCCTATCCAGAACAAGAAAAAGCAAATAACAGGTGTTATGATTGGAACAAAACAAAAACTGCCCATCTTCCCAGATAATATAATCATATGTGTAGAATAATCCTACAAATAAATTATTAGAATATGTAAGAGAATTTAGCAGATAGCTTAATATAAAAACCAATATGAAGGGCCGGAGTTGTGGCTCAGTGGCAGAACACTTATCTAGCATGTGTGAGGCACTGGGCTTGATTCTCAGCACTGCATATAAATAAGTGAATAAAATAAAGGTCCATCAACATCCAAAATTATATTTAAAAAACCAGTATGAGGGGCTGGGGTTATGGCGCAGTGGTAGCGTGCTCACCTAGCACGCGTAAGGCACTGGGTTCGATCCTCAGCACCATATAAAAATAAAATAAAGATATTCTGTCCACCTACAACTAAAAAAAAATATTAAAAAAAAACCAGTATGAAAAAGTTAATCAAATTCCTATACATAATTAGAAAACAAATATTAAAAACATTTTTACAATACAATAAAATTATGAAGTATCTAAAAATAAACTTTACAATAAAAAGGACCTTTCAGGAAAAATTATAAAATATTACTGTGAAGCAATAAAACCTAAGGAAATGGATCAGAAGACTTCTTATTGTAATGCTATTAATTCTCCCTATATTGGTCTATAAATTCATTACAATATTCAAGTAATACCCCCCAAAAGTACTGAAAAATGTTTTTAAGAGTACTATTCTTTTGTTTTGGGGGGGTTTTTTTGGTCCTGGAGATTGAACTCAGGGGCACTCGACCACTGAGCCACATCCCCAGCCCTATTTTGTGTTTTATGTAGAGACAGGGTCTCACTGAGTTGCTTAAGCACCTTCCCATTGCTGAGGCTGGCTTTGAATTTGTGATTCTCCTGTCTCAGCCTCCCTAAGTGCTGGGATTACAGGCTTGTGCCACCACGCCTGGCTTTAAGAGTACTATTCTACCAAATGTAAAGAATAAGGCTGGCTGAGACACTCTAGTAGAACAAAGCAGAAGGGCCTGCTCTACCAGATATTAAAAGCTATGGTAACTGAGAAAACATCTTGTTCACATAGGAATATACTATAACAGTATGGAAAAGAAGAGCCAAGAAACATGCTCACAAACACTTGATAACAGATGACAGCAGAGTAGAATATAAAGGGCATTTTTTTTTCAGAAGGGAGGGCAATACTGGGGACTGAACAAAGTAGTGCTGTACCACTGAGTTAAATTCCAGGTTTTTTGTTTTGTTTTTTTTTTGTTTTTGAGACAAGGTCCAGCTAAATTCCTCTGGCTGGTCTTGAACTTATAAATCTCCTGCCTCAGCCTTGGAAGTCACTGGGATTACAGGTGTGCACCACTACACCTGGCCAAAGGTGGTGTTCTTGATAAATGCTGCTAAAGCAACTGGTTATCTGTATGGAGAAAAAAATGAAACAGGTCCCTACTTCCACTAAACAAAAATCGATACTAAGTGGAATAAAATCAAAAAACACAAATCATAAACAAAAAGTATTGATAAATTTTAGCACACTAAAATCTTCATTCAAGGAACAATCTTTTTAAAAAAGTAAAAACACAGATTAGAAGATACTTGAACCCCATATAAAACAACAAAGAAGTCAAAAACAAATACATGGAAAACTGTAAATTAATGAGAAAAAAAGATACACGATCTAACAGAAAATGTGCAAAAGACCTGACAGGGTATTTCACAAAAAGAGGAAATACAAAAGGTATTCGAAGTCACAAGTAACCAGAGAAATTCAAATCAAAACCACAATAACACCTCTGAGACTGACAAAAATTAAAATCTCTGTAACAACAAGTGGTGGTGAAGATATAGAGCAACAGGAACTCATACCCTTCATGATGCTGCAAATTGGTACAATCACTTTGAAAAACAGTTGGTAGCATCTAGTACTACTGAAGAGGCACAGTCTGTGACCCAGCAATTTCACTCCTAGTTCATCATCTTTTTAAAAAATACAAGTAACTGTATACCAGGACACACAAACAAGAATGTTTATACCTACACTGTGACAAACCAAAGCTCCAAAAATGTTCATCTATGACAGAAGAAGTAACTTGTGCCATATTCATAAAATGGACTTCAATACAGCAATGAAAATGAATCAAATTCCTCAAAGGAGGAATCTCACGAACATTTAAAAAATGAAGCAAAACTCAAAAGAATGCATAATAAAAACAATACCAATAGCGTCAAGTTCAAATAAATTTAGGAAGGCATATATATGCAGTAAAAGTATAAAGATAAGCAAGGAAACTACCCCAAAGTCAGGATAATGGTTACCCATGGGGAGAGAAATGGCTGTAACTGTAAAAGAACATGGGTGGTGTCAATATTGCTAGTAATATTCTACTTCTTAACTGGGTGGAAGTTATACCACTTTTTGCTCTATAATTGTTACTGTGCATGTTTTTACACACTTTCAGAATGTGTGCTTTATAATAATAATAATACAAAAGGAAAAATCTCAATACAGGAGACATTCATGATCAAAATATTTATTATTCAGCTAGGTACAATGGCACATGCCTGCAATCCCAGAAACTTGGGAGGCTGAGGCAGGAGGATAACAATTAAGAGGCCTGCTTCAGCAACTTTGCAAGGCTCTGTCTCAAAGTAAAAAATCAAAAAATTGGGGGTGTGGCTCAGTGGTAAAGTTCCCCTGGGTGCAATCCCCAGTACCAAAATTTTTTTGTTATTTCAATGCCAGCAACTGTAAGGTTGTTTATGGAGCAAAAGCCATCATCATAGGACAAATTTACTAATGCACTGATCACTTACTGTTGATCACACAAACTTCTCAACTTGATCAACATCACCTGTTTCTCTTGCTTATTGTAAACATCCACAATACAAATCCATCTGCAAATTCATTCCTCCTTCAATGAATATTCATTAAATTCTACTAACTGCCAAACACCATTCTTAGGGTACCAGCAAGGTCCAAGATAAGTGACAGACCAGACAGAGAACCTGAGAACTGTTCATTCCCACCCCCATTTGGCCGTGGCCCTCTTACTTTCCTACCAAGTTGCACACAGGAAGAACCTAAAAGCAGCAATCGGCACACGGCAAGTCATTATGAAAATCGCCACCCTAGGGAGTCTTCCTTGCAGAGGAAACACTGCTTGGATTCATCTGACAAAATCATGGTTTCCTGTTTTTAAGCAGAGGGAGATCCCCTTCCTGATTTAAGCAGAGGGACCTCTCAGTCAAGGCTCTAGTTTTAACAATGGTGATGCTCTGGAGACTGGCCAAAGTGGGGTCAAAAGCTTTCAAGGAATGCTTTGCCTGGGATCCAGACACCAGAGGCTTGCAATTTTTCAGAAATTATATACCAGATTTTTGTATGTACTCTATTTTTTCTCAGGTTCAAGTCCATACCTTTAGGTGATTCTTAAAGTTGTTCAACCAAAATGAGTGACTAAGCACAGCTCCCAACAAGTACGTAGTCTTGCATTTGAGGGACCCGTCAATGCTATCGCGAGGTCCCCTGACTCGACACCCAGCTGTCCTGCCCCTAGGCCCGTGCTCTCGACGCCCAGGACTGGCCCTTAGTTGTTCACGGGCTTCGTCCAGAGTTGCGAGCTGGTGGCCCCGGTGAGCCCCAAGGACCTGACACAGCACACAGACGAGCGGCCTATCTTCTCAACAAGAGGGGCTCAATGAAACCAATGGTCCGGACACTTTCTCTGGGACACGCGCTTCTCCCACTTCTATTTCCGGGTCAAATTCCCTTTAGGCCTCGGTTTCTCCTTCCGCCGCAGCGCCGCGTGGCCGTCTTCCTGCGCGGGCCCTCTCGCGCACGCTCCGTTCCTTCTCAACGGTCTCACCAGTCTCAACGGTCTCACCCGCCGCACTTTGCCCGTTGGCTCTCCTCCTCGGGGTCCGTGTCTCCTCGGCCGGGCTCTCTCCCCGCCTGGCTCTCTGCCTCCACCTCCTGCTCCACCGTGGACCCGACCCGACCTCCTCCTTCCCTCTGGGCGCCAGGGAGGTGCTGGGCAGGCGGTGACCGCGGAACTCCTGGCTGTGCCCTCGACAAGCCGGCGGCAGGAGCAGGAGCGGCGTTCTCGGCTCCCTTCCTCAGCCTGAGCCTCGTCGGGCTCCCAGTCGTGACACACGCCATCGTGAGGAAGCTCCCCGGAGGCCGGGCTCCCTCGAAGCCAGGTAGGTGCTGTTCCGCGGTGGCTGCGGGGGGGGGCTTCCCCTCCCCCGCCGTCGGGGTATTTGGTTTGTTAAAATTTATGTAAACTTTCAATACCACACAAATAAATAAACTTAGAGATTTTTTTTTAAAAAACAAAAGACACTTCAAGATTTTTCAGTTGAAATCTATGTCCAAAAAAAAAAAAAAATCTATATAGTTTCTTGGATAAGTTACATAGTATCTCCAAACATCTGTTTTCTCGACAGTCAGATGATGACATTTGTATCTACAATAGGAAAATGATTTCCCAAGTTTCATGGGACCATATTTCTTATGCGTGTGGCACAGAGATCAGGTAAATGTTTGCATGGTCTGAGATATTTCTTTCTACAGGAACCATGTTGTCGAAGGCACGTCTCACATGCTGTAATGTGGTTCTGAGTACATTTTAATTGTTGAAGAAATGTGTTTCATGAATTGATAGGTGTTGAGTTAGGCTTTGCTAATAACAAAAACTAAAAGTACCTCAAGGAGGATTTTTTTCCCTGCATTTGATGTTGGCTGTATAATAGCCCTCAGGAGTTTTCAGGGCCTGTAAACACAAGGTCTTTGGGAAAAAAAGCACATTCTGTCACACTGGCGGGTGGTGGAATTCATTCTGATTTAGCTGGATAGGTTCTGGGGGAAAAAAATGCTTCTGGGTTCACCCTTTGGTATGCTGTTCACTCTGCAATGTTGTTTTACAAGTTCAAAGGTAAAAAATTAAGAAGCCTAAAAATGCTCACTTTCTTGGTTTGTGAAACCATGGAAAAGCATATAAAATTGAAGACATGGTTGGCAGTTTTTTGATTGATGCTTGTCATAGTTCTTATTTAGTGGCTAATCATATTAAAATATGTATTTCTTTAGGAAGGAATGAGCTCTAGAGTTGGAACAGAAAAACTCATGTATGTAGCAAAAAAATAAAAAGTACACTGTGAAACCTGAGATTCAATTTGAAAGATGAATATATCATTGTTATTGTTCTGCAGGTGACCATAAATGGCTCAAGTATCTCCTTATCTATAAAATATTGGTGTAATAAGGACTCAGTATCATATGATCATTTTTAAAACTGGCATGCTTTTCTCCCTGTGTTGTGGCATAAGAGAAAAGTACAAGGTTTGCATCTCATTTCTGCTTATGATGAGAAAAAGGCAGTTCATTTTTAATTGGCAGGCATCATAAGACTCATTAGTGATGTCAGCCCTGAAGTGGAAGGAACCTATGTTCATGAAGTGTCTTTAGCCCACCTTCTCTGTGGCACCTTTAAGTAAATAGTTTCTCAATAAACAATAAGTACCTCAGGCTGCAGGTCACAGCTTCTTACACTTGCAGAGCTTGTGCACTATGGGAAAATCAAGAGCTAAAATTGAAAATTTCCCGGGAAGCAACTGTCAGAGAATTCACTGTGCTTTGGCATGTGGTTCTTTTTTTTTCCTAGAGATGTTGAACATATTTTTTTACTTTTTAAATATTTATTCTAATTAGGCATACATGACAGCAGAATGCATTTGGATTCATTGTATACAAATGGAGCACAACTTTTCACTTCTCTGGTTTTACATGATGTAGAGTTGCACCATACGTGCAGTCATACATGTATCTAGCACAACGATGTCCATCTCATTCCACTATCTTTCCTGCCCCCATGTCCCCTCCCCTCCCTTGCCTCCTCTTTAACCAGACTTCCTCCATTCTTCCCATTAACCCCCGCCCCATTATGGATCAGCATCCACTTATCAGAACATTTGACCTTTGGATTTTTGGGATTGTCTTATTTTGCTTAGCATGATATTTGAATGACATCAAATTGCAAAATTCCTTGAGAAATGTAAGTCCCCTTGGAATTAATATCTTTGGGGGAAGGTTAGCTATATCAGATAAAATGAAGCTAGGTTTTAATTTAAGGAATAGATGAAAAAGAAAGAATTTTTCCTGAAAAGGAAAACTATGTGAGGTAGAATTTGGAGTCTTATTATAAATTATTATTAAACTATTGTAATTTTTTAAACGTTCCCATGAGATTTTTTTTAATATAAGGAAGGAGTACAATATGAGAAAATTTCTAATTTTACATGTGGGATATAAAGAAATTATGGGTAGTACCTTTTCCTAGGGAAGCTGATGATGAAATTGAGAATGATTTAATCAGAAGAAAATTTAACAAGTCAAAAGATTTCTACATGAAAAGTAGGATTTACTACAACCTATCTCAATTTCTCAATTGTTTCAAACCAAATGAGAAAAACTCCAAGTGAAATATAAATACACATAAATATCTGTTATATGTGATAGTAACATATTTATTAAACATACATAATTACATGTGTTTGTCAGCATGTCTCTAGGTATCACATGTGCAAGATATTTGAGATGCTTTTATTCTGAGACAATTTTTAATCATTTATCTAGAGGTTTACTAAAAGTTCATGTCTTAAGTGAAATCCTGTAGTTCACATTAACCAAAGAAGTCCTGGGGAAGTTGTTCTCTTTCAGTGGCTTTCTGGTTCTTTGTGGTTTTCTTTTCTTGGTAGGAATATAATTTAAGAAAAGCAAAAATGAGTTAACAGGACATTTACAATTACCAAATAAAACTCATGCAAGCATTGAAAAAGTGTATATGTTTGAAACCTGTGTGAAAATGTCACAATTCTACTTTGCAGCAGTGTGTTTGCCACCTGTTATATCCTATTAATGCAGATTATTAATACAACTAAAACCATCCTAATTCAGTGTCCAATTTTGCCTATCTTTCTCTACATCCTTCAAAAGTTACTAGTCTAGGGCCAAGACTTTGGCTCTGTTTCCTTTTAAAGTAAATTTAAAGTATGATATAAAATGTCTCTTCAGATAAGATGATTCACAGTTTGCAGGTGGCCTTCTGTAGACTATAAAATGCAAATATGGTGCATGAAGTGGTGAAAGTGTCAGGCACTGACAAACCAGGGGGATGGTCTATCTGTTTGGAGAGGAAGACTTATAGCACCTGTGTTAACCCACTGTCTTGTCTTTTCTAGCATCACAGTGTTAGCATTTACCAGCATTTTTACATTGTGCTTCCTATCTGAATTCCCTTACACACAGACACATAGAAGGTAAAATTTTCTCCCAAACTTGCACCAACATACCAATGAACCAATCAAGTAGTGAACCAAATAGAATAGATTTAAAGAACTAAGACAAAAAAAAAAAAGATCCTAAGGATATAGATGTATTTTGGTCTTTTTGCCCAGGAGACAAGCCCCACTTCACAATGTGAGGAGAGAATGAGTTGATGATCTGTGTGGACCCCCATTATATTTATACTGATATGCTGTGCAACTCAGCCATCAATAGTTGTTCAGCTAACTGTAGTCTAGGAGTCTCAGAACATTCCTGCAATTCATCAGAAGGGAAAATTTATCTACAGAAGGAATGTTGTTTGCTACAACACTGTTGAAAAGTATTTAAATGGGAATGCCTTTCCGTGGAGACTAAACCACCCAGTATTTCTTTTCAGCTCACCCACTTCAGTCACTTGCATACCTGCTTGGCCACTGAAGGCCAGCGCATCTTTAATTTTTAATAACCTATGCCATTGTTGGATGAGTATCTAATAACTAAGACAATTTATTATCTTCCCTATTTTACCCAAGAGGAAGCAAACCTGGAGATGCTGAATAATGTGTCCAATATCATGCAGTCAGCATCCAAGCACACCTTATCTACTCCTTTGTTTGACTCTTTTTCCCACTAAATAATTCCCATGAGTAAGACTAATTTAAATGATCCTGGATATAATTAATGAGAAGCAGACATAGTAAAAGTGTTTTGAGTTTATACAAAGGCAAATAGTTGGAAAGAAACATGCGTTATTCCCTACCCACCTCCTTCCATTGCAGCATGAACAGTATTAATTCAGGTTTCTGTTTGTCATTTAATACAGATATAAAAACATGGAGGCAGTGATTTGAAAGCACAGGATCCTATTTTATATTTTAAGACTGCTTTTCTGCTAACTTCAATTTTGCACTTACATTAACAAATATCTAGGGTGCTACCTGTGTTAATGTCAAAGTGAGAAGTAGTTTAATAGATTCTAAGTGAGAAAATACCCATAAAATTATGAGTGGTGGTAGGAAGATAAAATGTGGGTAATATTTTTCTCTTTCTCTCAGACTCAGGAGATGTGCTTCCTTAGAAAACACTCTTTCCCACTGTGTTTAAGTCCTTGGCTTGCCTCTGTGTTTGTTCAGTGGGTTTAAGGTTGGCCTCTGAAGAGGCCACTCCATCCCAGTGACTTACCCGGCCTCCCCTTTTTTGTTTAAACAGCTTTCCCTTTAGTTGTGCCAAGTATTTTGGGGTCGTTATCTTCTTGATGGATGAATTCAGGAATAGACAACTATTTTTTATTTGGATTCTAAAGGTATGAGAAAGTACAGGCCAAAAGTACAGGTTTCATGTTTTGAACCTGTCCAGGAAGCAGCCCTTGCAGGAAAACATCCAAATGCCTGCCAAGGCCAATTTTTTCCCTTTCCAGTCTGGTTTTTCTCCGAAGATTCTTCCCCCACCCATCCACATGATTTCCTATTGCCCGGCGTTTCCTTCTAGTCTCTAACTCCAAATTCACCTAGTTCCTCATTGGTCCCTCATTCCCCTTCATGCTTATAGAAACCTTCACAAGTTGTGGTCAGTTTTTTTTTTTCAAGAGCTATATTCAGGCTCATGTTTATTTCCTCTAGAGGTGGTGCTTTGAAAAACCCTGCCTGCATCTGAGTCTGAATTTTTGTGGGGTTTAGATTCTAACTTCATTTCTTTCTCACCTAGTCCCTGAGTGTGATCCTTCTCAGGCCTGACATTGCATTGCCCGGCTCTGCTCTTACAACTGGATCTTGATGATGAGACTATTGAGAGAATTATTTTACTTCTTCCACACCACCATCTGCTGTTAGTCTAATAACAGCTGGGCAACCATTTCATATCTGTAACCAAAAGCAAGTCATTGTGAGGGAGGGCATGGAGGTATTTTGTCCTGTTTCTTTTTAAGCTAAAGACTGTGTTCAGCAGGTAACTGTGCAGAAGCTGTGCATTGTAAACAATAACATCAGATGAGACAGAGCATCTCTGTCCCAACTTGGTAACTGGCAAGCATCAACACTGCCAGAGATTTTTTTACTTTATTGGAGAAGAGTGTGGAACAAATGCAAAGGTTTTCTCAGTTGGATTTAACTTTGGAGTTGAAGTTTTACCTGAAGCTCTGTGCTGCAAATGGTTTTACTTGGGCTTTGTTCTCTAAACAATTTGTAGACTGTTGTGTTCAGAATTCCCAGGCCTCATTGGCTAACTGTACACATATGGAAACACAGAGAGGCTCTGACCTTCAGATCCACTCCAGCAATACAAACCTCATCTCTAAGTTTCAAGAGGAAATGCTTCCCTCTGCTTGCCAGGAACTGGGATTGATGTTTTGCCCAGGTCACACATAGGACTGAGCTGTTCCAGGCAGTAGTGGAAAAAGTGACCTCCTGGGTAATATGTGTATCATGAAGACTGCTCTCTGTCCTTGGTCCAGGTCACTTAAAGTGCACGGTCCGTTCCTTATGAGAGTTTGAGAACCAAAAAACTGGACCCGGACAAAGTAAAAATTTTTGATAACTGGTCTAAGATAATTGGTTATCTGGAAAATAACTGGACATAAACACTGGGATATCTTTTTGGTCTCTAATTTATTTATATATTATTTGTAATTGGTAAATATCGCATTTATTTATCATTTACCTTGATGATTTTGTTTTTATTTTGCAGTACTGGGAGGCAGACCCAGGGCCTCATTCATTCTAGGCATGTGCTCTACCACTGAACAATATCCCAACCCCTAATACTAGGTTTTGAAATATGTATACACTGTGGAATTGGAGGTTCCTGTACATTTTGAGCAGATGCTCAATACTTCCATGGGAGATGTCAGACCCAGAGACAAGTCTGTCCTCTCAGTTACCATTGAGGTTACTAACACTGGCAGCCCCGAAGGGGGTGAGCCTTGTTTGTCCCTTGTTGACTGGGGCTGCCTGTTCTTGGGACAAACTCTAGCCATAGGCCCTGGTCTCTGAGTGGCAGCTAGAGGCAGAGGCCAATGTACTTGATGCTGCAGTGAGCCTTGCAGCCTGGCTACAGGCAGAATATGTATATGTGCTGGCATGGGCACCCACAGTGGCATTTCTATGTTTGTCAGCCCCAAGGACTGAGTGGTTTGGGCTGCCCAAGGGTGTGGGGCCTTCAGTCAAGGGTGGCATTGGGGCATCCCCTGGACTTGGAGCTCCCAGGTGTCCAAGCTGCTGACAGCTGGCAAAGGTGAGGGCTTTGGGCTTCTTCCCATCAGGAACCCCAGATATTGGTGGGATGGTGGCTCCAGGAATGAGAGGCTACATCCCATGTGGAGCATGTTGCTGCACCTTTCGAGCTGGCCGACTGAAGCTGTCTACAGGTGAGGCCCTGTGAGTATTGTTGGGCTTTGGACCCTGGTGAGAGGGGTGGAAGTTACTATCAGAGGTGGATAGAGGCCCCAGATTGGGGGGGCCAGTTATGAAGGCGTAATGGTGTTCATGAGGGTGGCCCCAAAGGGGCTCACTGGCTGTGGACCCAAGCCTGCCAGTGTCCTGGGAAAGGGCCCTGAAGGAAGGGCCAAAGCAGCAATTGGCAGACTGGGGAAGAGTGGGATGCTCACACGGGAGGTGTGTCTCTGGGAGGAGACTGCACAGCCCACCCACATTGGGGTGGAGGCCACCATGGTAGTGGTTCTGGAGTGGTGGAGAAAGGTCTGGCTGAGGCCATCTGATGCTAAAGGCCTGGCCCCTCCCCATGCAGAGGGGGGACCACACATGGGCTTGTGGGGACATGGTACAGCTGTCCTAGATGGCCTGGATCTCACCCATCAGAAAGCAGTTGATGTGCTGCAGAGCTTTCTCCTTCTTCCAGTCTAGGTCCTCAGCGGTGACTGAACAGGCCAGGTCCAGAGGTGGTGGCAGCTTCAGAGGTTCCCCGGGGTGGCGTGTGCAGAGGAATCTTGTATTTACATGGCCTACCAGTGTCCCCATGGATGAGCACTTCTTCCTTGGCAATGACTGTCCCGCCCTGCCTTCTTCCGGGGAATCCCTGGGGATAAAGAGCATCCCAAGGGCAGCTCTCAGTCGGACGGGCCTGGAGCCCTCCTCTTCAGGGCTGGGAGACCTTGCTTGGAGCTATAGAAGCTGCTGATGGCATTTCTTTTGGGGCAGGAGCTCATAAAGGTGGCCCAAGAGATCTCAGCTCTGTCTTGGGAGCTCTGGGTGTTGAGGTTTCCCTGAAGAGCCCCAGGCCTGGGCACAAAGGAAGGCAGGCTACTGTGGGCCACCAGGGGCCTAAAGGCAGATTGTGCTTCTCTACTGACATCGGGGCACCCCCTCTGATGTTCTCCATCTGCAGGGTCCTCTGCTTGCTCAGCCACTCCTTGGCCACTGTCTCCAGGGACTCTGAGTACAGTCTTCCCTGGGCAGGGGTCTTGGGTAGGCCAGAGTGCTTCAAGATGAAAAGGAGTGACTTCCTGCTCCTGTGCCATACAAGGCGTCTGTTTGCTGAGTCGATGGTCTGGGCGGCAGGAATCTGTGAAAGATGCAACTGACAGCATCTTCTTTAGAAGACCAGGCATGTGGAGGGTTGAAGTAATATCCAGGTTTCCTAGAAAGGATCCAAAGGTCCGCAGGACCCTGGACAAGCACCTGGGATGCGCTTTTCTCAACCGCGGATACGCAGTTGTGGGATGGCAGCAGATTGACCTGCGAGTGGTCCTGCAGGGCCAGGCATCCCAGAGTGGCCAGCCAGTGTAAGGGAAGCAGTGAGCAGAGGAATCTTGTGTTTACGTGGCCTACCAGTGTCCCCGTGGATGAGCACTTCTTCTTTGGCAATGACTGTCCTGCCCTGCCTTCTGCCACCTTCTCACACTGGGCCTTCTTCTGGGGAATCCCTAGGGATGAAGAGCATCCCAGGGGCAGTTTTCACTGGGCACCGTGACAGGGCTTCGTGTGGGACCCTTAAGGCAGGTCCCTGTCCCCCAGGGACAGGGGCAGGGGTGAGGGACAAAGCTTGCCCTGGGAAGTACCCATGGCAAGGGAAGGAGGGATTCAGGAATTCCAGCAGTGAGCACAAAAGGTCCTCTTCTGCTGCCAAAGTGGCTTCAGGTGAAACGGCAATGTCAAAGTTTTTGCCAGGATGCAGCTTTGGAAGGTATGAGTAGTGGGCACGTGCAGAAAACCTTGACACAGGGTACGAGAGGCAGGCTCAAGCCAGGAAGGGGTGTGCCCACGTGCAAATTGCTCGTGCTTGCGCCAAATGCAAGAGGGATAGATGCGGGAACTGTGTGCTTGGTGCATGCGTGGGTCCTGGGGGCACTGTTGAGCACTGGCACTGGGGCTGTGGATCCAGATCCTGCTGGTCCACCTGCTAATACAGTGAGGTGACCCAGTCATCCGGGAAGGGTTGTAGATGTTGGGTTTGAGGGTCAGCAGTGATGGCAATGGCAGGGATCCTTCCCCTCAGGCTGATGCAGTGTCCCCCCCGGGGGTGGCCAGGATGGCTGCACAGGTGGGCTGGAGTCCAATGGAGGTGTGAGGTGGTGGGAGGGCTGAGCAGCCTGTGTCTGGCAGGAGAGGGGCAGCTCTTGGGGCTTGGAACTGGTGGGGACTAGGATGACACAAGCAGGTGTTTGGCTGGTGGTACCTGCACCTCTGGTACAGAGACATGTTGCCCATGCCTCCCTGGGGGGCCTGTTCTGTGGCAAGGTGGGCTGTGTTGTGTGCCCCATTATGAATGCCCCATGTGCCACCAAGAGTAGAGCAGGGCAGCTGGCTGGAGTAGGGCAGCCAGCAGGTGCCACCAGGGCCTCTGAAAGGGGAAGCAAGGACATTAGGTAGGTGGTGCTCCAGCACAGGACTGGTCTGCAGCAGGTGTGCAAGTGGGGATGGTGCTCCAATATCTTGCTCACTGGGCATGGGACAGGGCACCCTGTTTTCCCCTGTAGCAGCGAAGGTATGAGCTAGCATTTGTGTCTAGCTTTGCTCTGGTGGTGTTGGGTTTGACAGCTAGGAGCTCTTAAAATATTCCTCTGTCCATGCCCTGCCCCAGAGCTGTCAGAGAGCTGTCTGCTGCCTGGCATGGGCCTGGCCAGAGGGAAGCGGAACTGCTGGGGAGCAAGTTTCCTGGCTGAGTGGCATCTACAACAGGTGGTGGCAGCTTTAGGATCAGGGCCTGTGTTTTTTCCTGCACTTCCCTCTGGGAACACTGGAGAGGACAGCAGCTGAGAACACAGTGTGGGTGCCACCCAGTGTCGGGGTTCAGCTGGAGGAACTGGTACCCTGCATACATGGTCCTTTTCCTAGGTATGAAAGCCAGAAAAACTCAGCTTGTGTGCTCACAAAATCTGGTTTTATTCATGTTTGGGCTACTTTATTTAAATTTTGGTATCAAGATTCTCCAGTTTTTTGACTTGTCTCTTCATTGCTTAGCTGTTTTGGGGACAGTAGTAAGCTTCTTGCTGATTCCACAGTGTAAGATGTGTTTACCTTTGGCCAGTTTCATCCAGTATTTCCATCTTCTTTCTTGTTTTAGGAAGAGAAAATAATCCCTATCCCTCCACTTGAATAGAAGTGTCCTCTAATCAGGGCCTGTGAGTGGATTGTCTGCTGGGTACTCACTGTGATGGCTCCTGCCCTTGCTAAGTCTGTGAGCTGCTGGCATGAGGTTTTCACCCAGGAACTGATGGCAATTTTTAATTTGCCTTGTCCTTGAGCTGTCTGGATGCTTTTTTAAAATGTTATTTTATTTTATATACTTTTATTTTGTTTATATTTTTGTGGTGCTGAGGATTGAAATACCCAGTGCCTCATAGGCAAGCGCTCTACCACTGAGCTATAGCCCCAGCCACTGTCTGGATACTTTTTAAAAAATACATATATATATATTTTTTAGTTGTCAATAGACCTTTATTTTATTTATTTATATGCGGTGCTGAGAATCAAACTCAGGGCCTCACACATGCTAGGCAGGTGCTCTACCACTGAGCCACAACCCCAGCCCCCTCCATCTGGATATTTTTTGAAGCAGATTTATGCTGCATTTTAAAAATTTATTATGCTACATTATGGACTTACTGTCAATTCGGATATATAGGTACTATGACCAGACATTTGTAAAGCTATAAAATTGCAATTATTTATATGTGTTATAAGATTTTTAAAAATATTTTGAATGTCTGATATATACCATTTTGTAGTATTGTTTTTATTTCATAAAACTCTTGTTGGTGATTTTACTTTCTTGACCGAAAAAGCTTTCAGACAACTCAGAATGAATGTATCATTGGCAAGAGTATTTTAAATAGCACATCTTGTGTGGTGTGTTCGTAAACAGAAGTGTTTGTTTATTATGGAAAAATTGCTATTAGAAAGAATAAAGAAAAGAGCTAATATCAACCTGAATTGCATCTTTTTAGATAGTCACTGTTACTTTCCTTCATTTCACTGTGGTCTCTGTGTGTGTGTGTAAAACCTTTACTAATTAAGACATCATATATTTGCATTTTTACATCCTGCATTTTTCCCACTCAACTTCATAACATGTGTTTTGTCAAATATTTTATAACACATGAAATTTTTGTTATAAATGCAAAATACCCCATCTTGTAAATGGGTCACAATTATCTTTTATTCCAGGCCATTTCCATTTGTTTACTGGTGTGAATAAAGCTGTCACTGACATCCATAGGCTCTGAATCACTTCTCTGATTGGGTCCCTAATTTTAAGTCTTAGAAAAAAGTTTTGAAGACTTTGTTATTGTGTTTGGCCAGTTCCTGCCCCACTTTTATTACCAAAATAACCTACTGCTCTGTAGTTGATTGAATTATTGGCCCAGACTCGGAACTTTCCCCTCTTGATCTGTGTCCCTTGTCATCTAACTTTGCAGTTAGGCACACGCTAGGGACTGTGGGTTCAGCACATTACTGATTTCAGTCAAGGGGATGTTAACAGATCTGACCAGGCAAGGATTTGAAATGTTTCTGCACACCATGTCCTGTCCTCTTCAACCATCATCTGCAGGGGAAGTGCAAGTCCTAGTTAGACCACTGGTCCCAAAAGAAGAAACACAGGGAGGAGAACTACCCAGATGGACTGAGGACTTGATACTTGCAGCAAAAGCCATTCAACTGAGCCCAACCTACATCAGCCCACCCCAGTCCTCCTGCAGCTACATAGGAGCAAGCCCACTTAAAATCAGAGACATCCCAAGAAACCCTCAGGAGTGCAATAAATGCTGCTTATATGCCACTGAGATTTGGTGATTGTCATGTAGCAACAGCTAATGAGTAAACCTTTGGTAGTTCAATGAAGAAATCTAGTTCTGCATTTAATAAACAGGAAAACTGTGCAACATACTGGTTTAATAAGAGACTTAGGAGTAATCCAGACTTAGGTTTGAGTTAGGCAAGTTAGGCAACTTAGGCAATTTGTTTTATCTCTATGGACTGCAGTTTTATGTTCTGTTACATGGGAAGAATATCAGTATGAACTCAGAGTTGTTACTAACAGTAAACTAGTTAATACCAGTTAAATGTTTGATATAATGCCTGTGTGTTAAATAGTGTCAAAAATGATGTTTAATGTTTTTCATTAAAGAATGTGAACTTGTTGAGGTCAAGGACTCTAATTGAACTGTTTATAGAATCTTAGCTAAAAGTGTCTGCAACATAGTTTGTCTTTGATTGATATTTGTTGATCCTGGTTATTGTCCCTTTATATAATCCACCACCATACACTGTAACATCCCCATTCTCCATCTTCATTCTTAAGCACCCAATCGTCACCTGCACTCCTTCACCACCAAAGAGACAGCAGGATGGGCTTTTATTTCTCCCTTTTGCTTTATGCTGTTCCCAGACCTGCTTGAGTCCTGAGCACAGCTGTCCTGGCCAGCATTCATTCCATCAGCAAATGACTATCTAGATACATTAGTCTGTCAATATATTCTAGCTTATGTTTTTATTCAGAATCTGAAATTACTGAGCTGGATCCCATGAGCCAGGCACCTTGCTGGGATCCAGACATGCAGGACCAAACAAGGTATGCCATGTTCCTGCTCTGGGATGGGCCACTGGCCAAGCAGACCTCAGGGAGAAGCAGGGACCGTGTGCAAGCAGGTGATCTATCTGAAGGCTGAAGAGTGAGACCTACAGGCTTCTTCATCTTACAGCAAACTTCAGGCTGATGTTCTTTCTTCACCCACATGAAAAGATGAGCATGCCTTTTCAACAGCCACCCTATGTGCAGACTAAACTTCAATCTATGTTCTGTAAACTGCTTTAAAATATGATGCTCAGCAGTTAACTCAAAAGCTGCAGTAGAGCTCTGGTGCCTGGTGTAAGCACATTTTTAAAAAGGAGGGGGCATTTTCAAAACCAGCACCTGGGAGCAGCCAATTAAATTTCCTGATGCACAGTGCATGGGCAAATGGGGAACTAGGTCTTCAGCTGTGATTCTAGCTGAACTCTGATTGGCCACAGGTTTGGCAATTTTGCTGTGTGAACAAATGGTACCTGTCACCCCTATTGTGAGGACTTGCACTTTCCCCTAAAGGAACCAAAGCTGCCAGCTCCCCTCACCCTCTTTGAATGCTCCTGGATCAGCTTTAATTCTTAAAGCGTGGGACTTGGTCAGCTTAGATTCCCCACTGTTTGGAGGGCAGAGGGATGTGTATGCCCACCAGCATCACCATCACAGCTGCAGCCTTCCATTGACAGTCTGCTGCAGAAATGCAAGGAATTTGACAAAAGGGTCACCCTAACCTCACACTGAACTCTGGTCCCTCCTGTTCTTTCTTATTCTTTCATAGGAGATCCTATTTCTCCTTGACTTGAACACAAGGACAACTGTCTGACTTCTTAGGTCCCTAAAGTTTCAGCTGTAAAAAGTAGACAAAAGTGCAGACATGCACATGCACACACACACGCACACAAATCTGTACCCATGGCAGACATCAATAACCAATCACAGGGGCTGGGGTTGTGGCTCAGTGGTAGAGCGCCTGCCTCGCACGTGTGAGGCACTGGGTTCGATCCTCAGCACCACATACAAAATACATAAATAAAATAACTGTTTAAAAAAATCTTTAAAAAAAATAATAATCACGGAACTTTCATCCTGTGCCTGAGTATATCCTCCAAATTTGTAAGTTCTTAAGATAACCATCCTTAATAAACCTCAGTGGACCACCTTGACCTACTTGCCATTCTGATCTAGAGAAGTTTCTTTTTTTCTCAAAATAGGAAAAGTGGCCTAGCCATCTTCAAACAGAATGTTAGTCACAGCCTAGGGTTCCTTATGTCCCTTGGTCTCTGCAGATTCACTCCACCTCTCTGGATCAAATAGGCCTAAATAAATGACCCAAGAAATGTCCCAGTGGCAATCTTTCAACTCCCACCAGTGTACAAGTACAGTTCACTGTTGCCCTAATAATGTTGCACAATGAAACCTTCTACCAGCCACAACTAATAGAAGCAGGTCTGCAATCAACCTGGGTTCAGTTGATGCGGACTTGTCTTTTTGATGATCCAGTGTCTACTGTGAGAGTGTTTATTTTGGACTCTGGTAGGAATTCAAAGGACTGGGCAAGCTGGGTTTTTCTAATGGTAGATTTAGGTAGCTCAGGAAGGGTTAGGGAGGGAGCTCAGTGCTAGAGCATTGGCATGCTTAAGGCCCTGGATTCTGCCCTAGCACTCCCAAAGGAAAGAAAAAGGGTAAGAAGCTTAAAACCAAGTCACAGCATGTGTCTTTCAGAACTCTGCTTATATTGACCTACAGAAGCCCAAAGTCAGTGGCCTGGGATAAGTCATGCAGGAGGAGGGAGCAGTGAATATTTGCTGAATAATGAAAACTTAAAAAAAGGCTTTTAAAAATATCAATAAACCTTTTAATAAGTGTTAGGATAAGCAGAAGTTTTTCTTGACAGCAAGGCTATATGAGGCTCTCACTAGAAAAAGTTGATAAGGTGTTGAGCACCTGACCAAGTCACTGAGAAAACTAAATCATGTATTACGTTAATGTCAGCTCACTGGTTTTATCGGTGATTTCCTCTGCTTCAAGAAAAGCCTGATGTGGGAATTCTCATCCAATGAAAAATGGATTATAAATATTTTAATGGCCAGACAGTGAGCTCATGATGTCTTTCTTAATACTACTTTACTCCTCCTGGTCTTGTGAAAATATATGGTGCTTTTGAAAGAAGATGTTGAATAAATTTTAAAAACTTGATGATTAAGAACCAGGGCCTGGTAATGCACACTTGTGATGCCAGCAGCTTAGGAGGCTGAGGCAGGAAGATCACAAGTTCAAAGCCAGCCTCAGCAAACTAGTGAGGCCTTAAGCAACTCAGTGAGATGCTGACTCTAAATAAAATATAAAAAAAGAGCTCTGGGGTTGCAGCTCAGTGGTTAAGCCTGGGTTCAGTCCCTGGTCCCAAAAATAAATAAACACATAAATAGTAAGGGTTTGGAGAAAAACAAGATTCAGAAACTAAAGATATCACTTGTTGACCAGGGAACCAACTTCAGAATTTCAGCATTCCCATTCACATGTCATGGACAGGTATGTCTTCCTGGCTTAGGGCATAGTGTATGCAAAGTCCCTGGTCAACATTAGGCTGTCAATATATTCTAGCTTATGTTTTTATTCAGAATCTGAAATTACTAAATTTCACCTCCACAGTAGCCAGTAATGCTACACATCAAATATTTCTAATTCTCTGCTTTCTAGGAGCCTGGAGGGAATGTACTTCTCTATGCCTTTTAAAGTTAGGCATGGCTATGTGACTTGCGTTGGACAATGAAATATGAGCAGAAGGAAAATGTGTCATTTTGAAACAGCAACTTTGAGTCATGATAAGTGATTCACCATGTTTATTGTTGACAAGGAAAGCACATGCCCAGACAAACTCTATCAACCTTAATTTCCAAGAGATTTTAAGGAGCAGAAACCCCTCAGCCTACCCATAGGGTGTATATAGTGTGAGAGAGAAATCATCTCATTTTATACTAAGCCACTGAGATTTGATCTTGTTTGTTACAGCAGCAGAGCTTAGCCCATTTTGCCCAGTTCACTTGGTGTTATTAAATGTAGTTTTCATTAAGAATGTTATGGGTAATCCTTTCAGAGAGATTTACATTACAAACGAAAGCATTTCCCTTGCTCACATACCCATATACTTTCTCATTTTCACCATAGCTACAGAGTAGCCCAAGAGTGTAAAGGACAATAACCTTGGCCTGTAAGTCAAAGAATGAGAGTTCTGCTTTTAGGGGGGTCTTCCTTGAGCTTTATGTTTTGGGGTAAATAGTTGTCCTTAAAGAACCATCAGTATCCTGTGAACACAAGGAATGTTGTGACCTGCAGAGGAGGTTACAAAGAGTGTAATGGAAGTGACAGAAATTAAAGTTCAAAGTCTGTGAAGGAATAAGAAATAATCTGAATTATATAAGTAAAACCTAAAACCTCAGGAAAAGAAAGGAGAGAGCTGGCCTCAGAGCCCAAGGAGTCTAAGGACTCCTCCCCAGGCTCTCCCTGTCTCTGTGCTTCTGCACTCTGTGTCTCTGCAGGCTGCCTCTGTATCTCTTCCTGTACTCCAATGTTCTCCATGCATCCGGTGCTTCAGGCTCATGTGCTTTGGGCTTCAGGGTCGTAGGACAATGTTTTCCAAAGACGGTAACAAAGACCGTATGGGTATGAATTAAATATTCATTTTCTTGCCCAACTGACCCAAGATTTCTATAGCTCTGGCCTGGGGAATCTGCATTTTCCTGTGTTTCCCAAATGATCTGTAATCAAGTTTGCATTGGTGATATAATAAAGCACAATGAGGCGGCTGAAAGAAGTGGTGAAGTGGTATCATGAGGAGCCTCACCAAGCTTACAGGGTTGGACTGAGGGAGATACAGAGACCCAAAGTTGGGGCCAGGGAATGAGATATGTGTGACTCCAGACCATGGTAGGAATTGATGAGCACAGAGAATTTTCTTCTACAACTTGGAAAAAACTCTAAAACTTCCTGTATCTTACAACTGAGCAGAAAAAATTTCTCTTCCTCTCCTTTAGAGCTATTGGAAGGTGCAAAGTTAAGGAGCTGCATCATGGGGCAGAGTGTCAGTTCTCAAATGCCCGTTGTACCCAGGCACCCTTTGACACTGTGTAGAACACTACTGTTTGGCTAACAAGGCCCAATCCCAGCATCATTTTTTTCCATGTCTGCAATTCTGCAGAATACCAGTGCTAAAGACTTCCTGTCTCAGCTTCTCACACAGCTCACAGGATCTAGGCTGCATGCTTCTGTCTTGGCAAAGTTCAGTTGATTCAGGGTGGCCTTGCTTTTATGGATACGATTGGCTGGGGACTGGCTGATCTAGAATGACCATGGCTGGGAAAACTGGGCTCTCCAGCACCTCCTTTGCTTTCCTTGGGGAGCCCATATTAATTTATAGGATGATGGCGGGACCCCACAGAGAGCAAAGCAACCAGACACCTCAGTGCTGCTTTTTTTTTAGTATTTTTTAGTTATACATGGACACAATATCTTTATTTTGTTTACTTATTTTTATGTGGTGCTGAGTATCGAACCCAGTGAGTGCCTCACACATGCAAGACAAGTGCTCTGCCACTGAGCCACAACCTCAGCCCCACCTCAGTGCTTCTTGAGTCTCAGCTTGCGTGACCCCTGCTGTGACCAAGCCTCAATCATGGTCTGCATCAAAAAGCCTTTACCTTAAATGGGAAGAGAAGAGTTGAAGACATCAAAGGAAAAAACATATCAATCTCCACAGTGGATAAATAAGAAGCCAGAACAACTGCTGGTCATCCTTGGAGAAACTGAGACTATAGAAAGGGGAGATAGGGAGCTGTCCCCCAAGAAGCCTTCTAGGGTAGAAGGGAGCACTGTGGCTTCAAGACCTGAATTTTGAGTTCTGATTCTGTCCCATATTTTATGTGATCTTAAGGAGACACATTCCTTCCATTTGATGATTGACATAAGAAAATGGAGAAGCCATATAAATTTGAGTGTGGCAAAGCCTTCAATTGGAGCTCCCATCTTCAAATTCATATGAGAGTCACATAGGTGAGAAACCCTATGTCTGCAGTGAGTGTGGAAGGGGCTTCAGTAACAGTTAAAACCTTTGCATGCACTAGAGTCCACGCTGGAGAGAAACCCTTCAAATGTGAAATGTGGGAAGGCCTTCAGGCACACCTCCAGCCTCTGCATGTATCAAAGAGTCCACACCAGAGAGAAACCTAATGTTATGGGTGTGTGAAGGCCTTCAGGCAGAGCTCCAGCCTCTGCATCCATCAGAGGATACACACAGGAGAAAAACCTTTGAAATGTGATGAGTGTAGGAAGGCGTTTAGATTACCAACCTCTGCATCCATCAGAGCCACACGAAGGAGAGAAACCATCTCAACATCAGTTATATAAAATGTTTTTCTAAGAGTGAAAAAATCTTAAAACCTGTAAGTGCCAGTAGGAAGGAAACCCTGTACATACCTGCATTGACCCAAGGAGTATTCACAGCAGTCCCTAGCAGAATGTTCTTTTTGAGGAGGCATAGGTGAGGTTGAGTTTTTGATCCATTGATTCACACTAGGTGTGTCCCACAGCTTGACTTTGAATACACAGTCCTTCTGAGCAATGCCCAGGACAGGTGGGTGTCTTGCATCCCAGGTGTGGATTTTGTATCCTGGGATTCCCACAATTCCTCAGTAGTTGAAGTACTGCTCAGAAACCATGATCATTGCCAGCCTCCAGATCACCTTGTGTCTGTGCTGTGCTTAGAAGTGACCCCAGGTGCTCCCTCTCGGGAGCTCATGCCCCTTCCTTCCTCTTGAGCCTTCTGGTCAATGCATTTGAAAATGGACAGCTAAGATGTGTTCTGGCATTTTGAGCTTGCCACATGACAGTCCTACATAGCTTTCCATATATCCCATTGCTTCTGAACCCACTTTACCTTACATCTTCACAGTACCCATAAGTCCCCAGCCCTTCCTAGGTGGCATTAAATTTTATTTTAGATTTTAGGCAACTTATAATATCCACTCACTCAGCCTCTCAGAGAAATCATTGGCAGATGTAGATGCCCTGGGACTTTAATTTTGTGGATTCTGCTAATCACTGTGTCTCTATTTTAGCCTTATTTTCTAGTGGATGCATCACATTTTTTTAACTTGAATTTTTTTAAAAAAATAGCTGAATGTAAATAGCAGGGAGAAAGAAGCAAAGCAAGCTGTGAGCTTCTCTTCCCTCCTGAAGCACCCTCTCAGGCTCCCTCATGCCCTGTGGGGAACTCCTCTAAGCCAAGGAGCCCTTAGAACAGGTGTTAGAGAAGTCACTAAGGATGTGTGTCTGTGTCACCTTGGGCAGTACTTTGTAGGAGCCATCGGGTGTCAGGTCCCAGCTCTTTCTAGGCATGAATATTGAAAATCCATGATTATTTTCATTCTTCATCATTGGACAGGAATTTATTGAATACCTCCTGGGTGCCGGGCCCTGCTGGGTCCTGGGAATGCCCTAGAACCTGACAGACAAGGTCCCTGCTCTCAGAGTTTACTTCTGGTGGAGACAGATGATAAGCAAGTAAACATAAATAATGTAGTCTGAAGTAGTGGTTAAGTGCTATGAAGAAAATAAACTAGGTGGTGATGTAGAGTGGTGGGGGTTGGGGGGCATTAGCTAGGGTCAGGGGAGACCTTGCTGAGGGCAGCTAGGACTGAGCAGGCAAGGAGGTGGTGCACCAGTGAGGCCATGCAGGTGCTGCTTGGTGCTGCTTGCCCTGAGGATGAAAGGCAGGCACTAGAGGTAGCAGTGGCAGGAGCAGGAGGGATGCTGAGCTCCCAGTGTCCAGACTTTTGTAGGCCTATTTTGTTTTGTTTGTTTTGCTAGCTATTAAAAATTCATGTGGAGGAACTCAAGGAATGTTTAGAAGACCAAAAGTCCCCAATGACAAGAACAAAACACAACCCCTGTTTACCCTCGTTTCTCTTCTCATTCCTGTCATTGATTTCTCACACACAGGCCTTTTGCTCAGGAAGTCTTTGGAGAAACTAGGGACCCTTGAAGCTCTGAAATGGGTGGTCAGGTTGGTGGTGTCCGTCAGCCGTCTTAAGTTGGAAAATGAACTCAAGATAGTCAAGGAAATACTTGGTTTTCCCTCCATGTTTGGATTAGTTTCTTCTGTTTGGCTTAAAGGGGTTTTTGCATAACTAAAACCTCTGAGCATAAAGGAGATTTAAAAGAAGCACATGAGTCAGTGGGTAGGCCCCGAGATAAGAGGTGGAACTCGGAGATGCATGTAGTCCAGATGCCTCTGCCAAGAGTTTGCTAAGTTGCTTCACAGATATTTCCTCCTTTTTGCAACAGAGAGGGCTGGTTTAGTTATCTGCTGAAGCCCCTTCCAGGCCTGAAGTCCACAGTTGCGGTTTACTGTAGTGTCTTAGCACTCTTTCATATACAGTTGCGTGGAACATTAAAGAAACATCTAGACTTTTAGTTGATAGAGAGCCAGTTGAAATATCACTGATAGAATTTTAGTGTTTAGGAAAAATTAGTTTGATTTCTAGTTTTATTACTATTAGGTATGTGAGCCTGGGCAAATTGCTTGATCTTTGAGTCTAGTTTTCTCACAAAATGAGGATGTTAGGCTAAATGATTTCTGAGTTTCCAATTAGTCCTACAGTTCTATATTTCTACATAGTTTAGTTATTTTATTATACTGTTGCTGGGGAATATGACTAACATTTTTGAAGCTACTAATTTTATGTCAAGCTTTAAAGTCCATAATTGTTACCTTCAGAAAACGTTATTTGACCTACAGAATGTCTAAATCGATTTACGAAAATCACTTTATAACAGAAAAAAAAACCACATTGAACTGGGTGCATTAAAGTAGCTTGTCAATAATTACATTTTTTCAGTGGGTCCCATAACACCAGTCATTGCTAGCATGTCTTGAGTATCAGTGTTCTGCTGATGTTTTCATTTAGACTTCACCTCTATGCTAGGAAGTTACTAAGGTACCTATTGTGCAGAAGAGAAAAGCAGGACTTGGTGAGTGGCAGAGCTGGGAGAAGCATTTACAAACTCTGGTATTTCACTCGCACCCACCTGGCCACTTAGTTTGCTAGAATTCAAAGGGAACTCAGGCACCCCAGCTCACATGAGGTTTGTACAAATCATTTGGCAGGGGGAGGGGTTTGAAAAGGTTGTGTCAAGGAGATGATACGTTCATTATTAAGTTCTGATCTTGTAAGGATGAGCACAGCGTAAAGTGCAGCTAAGGAGATGGGTGAGGGTCTGGGGTGTCCAATCCAGAGTCCAAAATACACACCTTTATTTATTTATTTATTTTTTTAGCCAGGCATAGTGGCGCATGCCTGTAATCCCAGCGGCTTGGGAGGCTGAGGCAGGAGGATCGTGAATTCAAAGCCATCCTCAGCAACAGTGAGTTACTAAGCAACTCAGTGAGACCCCATCTCTAAATAAAATACAAAATAGTGTTGGAGATGTGGCTCAGTGGTCGAGTGCCCCTGAGTGCAATCCCCAGTACCCCCAACATATATATATAAAATTTTTTGATTCTCTGAGAACTTAAATAATCCTCCACCACAACAGGATGAGGACAAGGGAAAGTGGGGAGCGGGCAGCAGAGGCAGAGTGGCCCAGGAGAGGGATACTCCACAGGAGCCTCTTCTCACCCCTATGCCTAGGACATAGGTACTAAGTAGCAAATCATACATAACTTTAAAAATATCCTAGGTATGAGCCTGTGTGTGTTTCTTGCAGCTGCTATAATATCTCTCCACAAATACCAGAAATTTATTCTCACATAGTCTGGAGGCCAGTAGTTGAAAAATCAAGGTGTTCACAGATCTGCACTTCCTGGGAAGGCTCCAGGGGAGATGCCTGTCTCACTTTTTCTGGTTTCTGGAGACTGCAGACATCCCTGAGCTATGGCCACATAAATATCATCTCTGCCTTTGTCTGCACAAGATTTTCTCCTCGTCTGCATCTTCTCTGTCTTTCATAAGGATGCTTGTCACTGGATTCAGGGCTCACCTGGGCAACCAGGATAACCTCACTCTGAAATCTTCAATTACTACTCCAAAGACCCTTTTCCCAAATAGCCTCTCAGCATTGGGACATGGATATGTTTTTGGAAGGCAGGGACCATGGTTCAGCCCACCATATCCTGCAAACCAAATATTAAATGTGACATAAACCACTAAATGGGATTCTGTGGATGAGAAGACAAAGGACCAGGAATGAGCCCATGCCACACCCCTAGGAGGCCTCATAAATAGTTGCCCCACAAGGGCCAGTGAAACCCAGTAGAAATTTTGTGTGCTTTGGCAAAACCCCGGTTTAAGTACCAACTCTGCCTTTTCTTGTTTTAGCTTTAATTTTCTCTCTCTGAGCCTCAGTCTTCTCTGCAAAATGGGACTGACGCTAACACCTACCTGGACAGGGGGGTGCAAGAAGGTTACAAAGTAGTGGTAGCCTTCATACACAGTCCATACTGAAAAGAGATGAGAAGTAAGTATAAACGTGTACACATAATTTCTTCTAAAAAGATAATTCTAGACAGTAATAAGAGAAACAACAATTTTCAAAAACAGTATGCAATAGGGGGCTGGGGTTTTGGCTCAGTGGTAGAGTACTCGCCTAGCATGTGTGAGGCACTGGGTTCGATTCTTGACACCACATATAAATAAATGAAAAAAATAAAGGTTCATCAACACCTTAAAAAATTATTAAAAAAAAAACAGTATGCAATAGAAGGACTGGGGAGTTTGGGGCCCTACTAGAAATGTGGCCTGGAGAAGCCTGGGCACAGTGATGAGATTGAGCTGAGGGAATGGTGCTCTTGGAACAGCATGCACAAATGCCCTGTGGCCTTCAAAACTGATGCATTGACTTATTGATGATGATGAAGCCCCTTTTCTAATAGAGTCATTTTTTCCTGCTTCTCTAGGGTTTGAATCCAGGACCTCATGCATGCTAGGCAAGTGTCTATCGCTGAGCTACATTTCCAGTCTAATAAATTCCTCATATTTAGAAAGTAGCATTTATAAAACCAATAGTCTCCTCTCCCAATAAGGTATGTGTCACTTTTGAAATCACATTATATTACTGATGTGAGACACAACAGAGCTCTCTTGTTCTGGGATGGAGACTGATGATTTTGCAGGTGGTGGCTAATCCTTTATCCTAGAAACCTGAGTGACTTCAGTGAATCAGCCACACTGCTGACCCAAGGTTGACATGCAGAGTGCATGAAAATCATGAGTGGTAATAATCTCCAGCTGTTTGAAATTACTGGGATTCTGGGGCTGTGTGTTAACAGCAGCACAATATAACCTATCCTGACTGACAGATTCACTTTTGGTGTTACACCTTCTCACCATCATCCTTCCACACCCTACTGGGTTTAGGTCACAATTGAGAACAAAACCCAAGCTGCTGGTTGGTTGCAAAAGAAGGTTCTCATGCTTCTTTCAGACAAGAATGCTGAGAATCCAAAGGGGGTTGTGTGGGCAGTGGAAGCTCAGACAGAATAGGAGACTCTCTTAAGTAGCTGCCTGCTTTGCCCCGACTAGTCTGGGCATCCCTCACATGAGCTCTGCTGTTCCTTCAACTCCCTCCACTTTGTGAATACTTTAAATGCACCACATAGTGGGTTTACATTGTCCCACTGTCACTAACCACCTTGAGTGCTCAAGCAAGTGAGCCTGATCCCTCCCACAGAAGGAACTTCCAGGGAATTGGCATTGCTTGGGACAGAATGCTGGAGCAAGCCTGGAGTGGCCACTTCTGTCCTTTTAAACCAGGAGTCTACAACCCCACATGCTCTCTGGAAGCAGGCACCAGACAAGAATGAAGGGTATCTGGTGGGGTTGGTGGCAAACTCACAAGTGAATGCTCCTGATGGGCAGCCACTGCTTGGCCCCAGTGTCAGTGCTGCCCATCTCCTGGTTCTGTGCAGAGAAGCCAGGTGTCTGTATTTACATCAAACATTTGGTTATAAAGTATTTGCAATGAAAGAATATTTAATTACTTACTGAATATTTCCAGAACTGTCCCCATCAAGAGGCAAAGTAGAATTGTACTTCTTTAATTCCCTTAACAGTTAGGCATGGCCATGTGACCTGCCCTACTCAATAAAATGTCAGCAGAGCTGGCACCCATTGGTTGTAGGTGGAAACTATAAAAACCCAATGCTTCTCATTGCCTTATTCACTGTAGAAACCAGCAAGGAGATAGGACTTCAGCTGGGTTTCTTAGCTTCCTTCCTGATTCCTCCCTTCTTTCTCTTTTTCCTCCCTTCTCTGCCTTCTTCTCTTCCCTGTCTCCCTCTCATCTTGATGATGACTATATAGCATGATCCAGAAAGAAATGCTTGCCATTTATAATTCTAAAATGTGGGGGCTGTTTGTTACACAGCAAAATCCAATATGGGCTGACACAAACACTGTCCAGAGATAGGACACAACATGTCCTTGGCCAGACTCTCTAATTTACAGTTTTGAATGAGTCTTCTCTTTCCTTGTTTTCCTAATGTTCCCCTCTTTCATCCTATTTATTCGTCTCATTCAGCAAATACTTTCAAGGTTTCTACATGCTGGGTGCTGGAGCCACAGCAAGACAAACCTGTTCCTGCCCTTGTGACATTCAAGTTCACAGGATGTATACAGTTCCACATCAAATGAGGAAGCTCAGGGTGAGTGCTGTCCTGGGCACCAATTAATCTTTTCAGACTTTATTTGTTCAAGTTCAAACTGGAACAGCTATTGTGAGGTGGCATGTTCTGAAGCCACAATTGTTGTGGGCCAATCTGTTGCAAATGTTTTGCAAGGTTTTATAACCTATAGAAAATTATCAAGGTCCACCCTTCTTCCTTCCTCCCTTCCTTCTTCCTTCCTTCTTCCTTTTCCTCTATTCCATCTTCTCTTTTTTTTCGTTAATTCCTTTTTCCTCTCTCCTTCCCTTTATTCTTTCCCTCCTTAAAATAGGTTTGCAGTTGACCCCATCCATGTGCACTTACAACGCACCATGTTTTCCTGAGAAGGGGAGATCATGGTGGATGGTAGGAGGTATGCATAAAGCCGGCACTGCCACCATGAGATCACTGCAGTTAAGTTTAGCAAGTACAACGTTGCTGCCACTGTACACACCTGACATCAACTTTAGCTTGTATTAACATAAGGACGGCTCTTTGTCATGAGGGTGTTGTGTATATCATGGTGGAAAAGGTGGGGAATGGCTAAAATAATACAAGTGATCAAAGCTGGCATCAAAGGGGCACCCCACATGTGCAGGGGACTGGCCATGTGCTGTAGTGGGCATTATCTCCTGTGGTCCTCATCAGAACCTTGCAAAGCACTCATTGCCATTCATACTTGACAGGTGAAGATACTGAAGCCTACACAGACTGTGTCCCTTGCAGACTAAGGATCCTTTTAAACCCAGGTTTATCTGGGTACAAAACCAGTGCTTAATGGCGACTTTACCTACCCTCCTAAGGCAGCCCTGAGGGCTTGACTTGGACCCGCTCTGGACTTCAAGATGTTAGCCTGCAATTTCCTTTAGAGGTGGTTTGTCCTACCCCATCTGCATCCCAGCCAGCCAGTGCCCCAAACAAACAATGATTCATGGCTAGAAATTCAACCAGGAGGGCCTCTCATTCTTCCCACTAACCTCAGGTTGGAAGGGGCCTCCTGGAATTTCCATTGTCAAAAGATACAGTAGACCTTTGGGGCTCCAAGAGGATCCTTGGTGGTGGGAAGCAGGAGGCTCTAAGTCCTCCTTTCCCTGGCCTCAACCTACAGCCTCCCCATCCTGGGAGCCTCCTCCTTCTTTCCACCCAGTAGACAAGAGGCCACGTGCAATTAGAGAATGAAACACTGTCTCCCAAATTGTCCAACAGGATGAGCCGCCTCCTATCCACCTTGGAATGAAGCTGATGCTTCAGAGTCCCAGCCACCAGGGCTTCATGAGCATGGGTCTTGGTTTTCCCACATACAAAGTGGTGTAAACAGTGTTTATCACGGGGGTTGCTGAGAGAATTTTAAACACTAATGATGAAAGTGCTGGGCACAAAGGGAGCTCTTGCCAAGGAAAACTACTTTTAATCATGTCGTAGCAACTGTATCATAGCAACAGCAACAACGAGGCTGACCCTGGACATCCAGCTTCTCCAGAGCAGTCTTGCGCCCTTGTGGCCCGACAGGGAGGTTGTTCAGACTGCAAAGTGGTCTAGCCCCAGAACCTAACCCCTAACGCACCCTTAATGAAAGTGCTGGGCACAAAGGGAGCTCTTGCCAAGGAAAACTACTTTTAATCATGTCGTAGCAACTGTATCATAGCAACAGCAACAACAATGAGGCTGACCCTGGACATCCAGCTTCTCCAGAGCACTGCGCCCTTGTGGCCCGACAGGGAGGTTGTTCAGACTGCAAAGTGGTCTAGCCCCAGAACCTAACCCCTAACGCACCCTTACCTCTGAATTTTGGTTTCTAGAAGCCTCTAATCCACAGGATCGTTTATAAAGGGTTTGAATAGAAGCTATGACCTGGTGTGGAATAGTGGATTAAACATGTGGGTTCTGGGGCTCTGTGCCTGGGTTCGAATCCTGTCTCTATGCTGTAACACCCCAGCTATGTGACTTCTCTGAACCTCAGTCTCCTCATCTGTAAAATACAAGTAATCACAGTACCATTTGACACCTAAGCTTGCTGTCTCAAGTGCTAAGCACATAATAAAGGTGACATATGGATCAGGCCCTATGGCATTACCTACAAACCTGACAACAGCCCCAAGCTTGCTGTCTCAAGTGCCAAACATGTAATAAAAGTGACATATGGATCAGGCCCTATGGCATTACCTACAAACCTGACAACATCCCCAATTGCAGGTCTAGTTTGAAACTAGTCAGTGTGGCATCATTGAAAGTCTCCCTTCCTCAGTTCCCACAGAAGGAGCGTTCTCTAGCCAGATGCTCTGGAATCAGCCTCTAGAAACTGATTGTTGAAATGTCTGACAAGACAATCAGCCTCCTTGTTTGCACCGGGGCCAGGCATGGTGCAAAGGCATGTGTTTCTTCCCTGCATGGACCTACCTTATGCAACCCTTCCCCATATAGCTTCACACTCAGTTTCCCATCCCGGGACCCTGGCTAGCAGGTCAAGGCTGCCCTGGAAACCTGATCCCCAGCTCCTTCCAAATCCTCAGTTTCAATCATGTTGTTGCATGGACTTGGGCTCACCTACAAATCATTTTTAATGACAGTGTGAGAAGAAAGAAGGCATAAAGCAAATCTTACATGACATCCTCATCACCAGTGCCATTTAATATCCTAAATCAAATACTTTATGGTGTTGCATGAAGGCATTAGGTAAAATAAAGGGAAGCTATTAGTTGTAGCCTTTAAGTGCTTGCTTGGAGTCACTCGCTTTAGGGAATTCCTGGCTGTTATACCTGGAGGGCTCCCATGGTGGGAGTTAGGATGGTCAGAGGGTTCACCAGGATTCTTGGAGAACTTTTACACAATGAGATGGGCTTTGCAGTGGTATCTAGAGCTGGTAATATGAGAGAGTTATGAGAAGATAAGGCAGGCCTGATTTGGGTTCCTTGACACGCACCTGAGGGGCCCCTTCCCTTCCAGGGAAGTCGACAAGGTGAAAATCAAACCTAACCAACAGCAAATAAAAACAAGCCCTACCTCTCCTCCCCCTAAGCCCCAGCCAGACTTGGAAATGAATGGAAACTTCTGTGCCCCAATTTCTTCCATCTGAAAAATATCTCCTGTGTGTCTGCAGCGAGTCTCTGATGAACAGGTCTGTGAGCCTCCTAGGATGCTTGAGGGCAGGGTGTATCTTCCCAGTGTGGACCCCAACTGCATCCTTACTTTTATTCCTGTGTCAGGATGACTAGATGCAATTATCTGTGCAGTTGAACCCAATTCAGTCATCAGTGTTTAAGTACCTACTGCATGCCCAGGAGCTGGACTAGCTCCTAATGGAGGAGCAGATGCAACTTTCATTGAATTAAAGATACAAATACTCAAAATGTGTGCAATATGAAATCAGGGGCCCTGCATATACCTAGAATGGTGACCAGCATCTAGTAGATGCTCAATAAATGGTTAATGATTTACTGTGTGATTTAATGCAATAATTAATGCTTAATAAATGGCATTATTATGTTGTTATCCATAATTTGGACAAAGAACCAATAGTAGAAAAAAGTGATGAGAACAATACTAAAAATAAGACCAGGTTTTTGAGTCATCCTGGCCCCCACTCTTAGCCCTCCAGGTGCTTTCGGAAGAGGGTCTAAAGGAACAGGTCATCAAACTCATTATGAAGGGTAATTCATGATATCAAGAGAGATGTATTGATGTTCCACACTAAGAAATTGGGAAGACTTACCTTCCTTCCCTGCCTTTGATTTCCTAGGAGTGAAACCTCCTTTGGGCTGGCACATGTTCAGGAGAGGTGGGGAGAAAGGTGGCTTAAGTCCTAGTCCCAGGCTATACTCTTCCCTTCTGTCCAGTTGCTGTGGCTCACAAGAGAGGGGCTATGACAGTCAGAGCAGCCTTCTCTGGACTGCAGACCCATGGTCAACACTGAGTTCAGACCTGTATGCACCTCCATACAGGGCTCTGCCCAACCCCAGGAAGCTCTGAATAACTCCTCCATCAGAGAGGAACTGGGAATAAAACATTAGGTGGTGATGGTAGAGTGCCTGCTGCATATTAAATGCTTAATAAATGGCAACTTTAATTTCTTGTTATTATGGTCCTTTTACAGATGAGGAAACTGAGGCTCTTAGAAGAGAAGGGAGAAATGAGGTGGTGAACCAGGGCATCCAGAAAATCCCAGATTCCCAATCACACAAGGAGTTTGTCCTTACAGTGGGGCTGGGTACCACTGGGGAAGTGATGTCACTCTCTGAGATTCCAAGTCATGACAATAACAGGGTGAATGGTGGGGGATTGCCAGTTTCATACTTAAAAAATGTTCGAATCTCTGCAATTTCGTAAGTTTTAATTTAATACAAATAACTTGCTCAGAGTGTTCATGTGAGGATTCAAATACAGTGTAACAGCTGAGCACAGGGCCCAGCAGACTTGGAGGTTAGTTTAATTATCATCTTCATGAATTTCCTGGATAAAGGAAGAAGTGAGATATATTTATGTCACCACTGGAAACAGAGCTCTACCATATTTTCCATTCCTGGACCAGCCTGTGTCACCTCCTGGGCTTAATGATATGGGATCAGCAATTTCCTCCACCCAGGCACACAGGTAAATGATTCACTAGCTGCTCTTAAGCTCTTTTATCCACCTGAGGACAGAGAAGTTCAAGACCCCCACCCTCCTTTGAACCAGAAATTTGGTATTACTGTTGGGGCATCTCATCGCCTCTCCCTCTTGTCCTGGTGACAATGAAGGATGTAGCAGAGGCCAGGTGTGACTTGGAGGTCAGGGAATAACAAAGGAGAAGGAAATTTCCAGAAGTCTGTGGTAATTGCAATGAGGTGTCACCAAAGCTGGGCATCCCTCAGGAATGGCCTCCTCATCGTGATCATCATCTTCTCTTTCATCATCTGCTACTCCTGCTGCTGGTGCTCATCCTCCTCATCCCCATCCCTCCTTCCTTCTCCTCTCTCATCTCCTCCTCCACCTCTTTCACCACTAGACAATTCCATTCTTGTCCACATTCCCATCTGTGTTCTGCAGCCATCTTCCCTCCCTGGGAGTCCATTCTATTTCAGGTTTAGGATCTCTCCTCTCCCCACCTCCACCATGATTTAGGTTACTCCAAGCTTCTCACTTTCTCTGTTTCTGCTGTTCTCTCACCCCTGCCACCCCAGCACCCCAAAAACCTATCTGTCCTGGGTTCAATGGGTACAATGGCATCTACTAAATCAGAACAAGTTTTGAATCAATTGTAGCCCTTCTTGAACCACAAAGAAACTTGGGCTATGCTGGCCCAGTTGCAGAGTAGGTTGAAGCATTGCTGGGGTCATTGAAGGGACGAATTGAAGGATAGATCAAAATGGAGCAAAAGAGCCCTGCCCCCTTTTCTCAGTGCTAAATCAGCACCACCAAATCAGGGGACATTCCGGAGCTTAGGCAACTTTGGAGGTATCTGCCTGTCTCCCACCCTTAACCACTAATTGCCCCAATCTACAGTAACAGTCTCCTGGAAGGCCCATGCCCAATAGGGCCATCATTGACTGGATCAGACCTAGCCCTATCGGGGCCAACAGGAGTGCCCTTCCGAGGAGCTTGGGATGGGTGCTGCAGGGGAGAATCAGTATGCGTAAACACTGGAAACAGCAGTGTATAGGTTTAGAAGTCCTGGAGAGTCACACTCCACCTACTACAGGAGCAGAGAACATGAAATGATAGCAGCAGATAGTGGTGATAATGAAGATGGTGTAATGGTGGTAGTGGTACTGATGATGGTGACAGTGATGAGGATGGTTGTGGTGGTGATGGGAGTGATGTTGGTGGTAGTGAAGGAGGTGGTGGTGATGGTGGCAACAGCAATGATAGTAGTGATGGTGATGATGATGAAGATAGTGACAGTGGCGGCGATGGAGATGATGGCAGTGATGGTGATGGTGATGGCAGTAGTGGTGATGGGGATGATGGCAATGGTGGTGATGATGGTAATGGTGGTGATGGTAATGGTGGTGATGGGGATGATGGCAGTGGTGGTGATGATGGTGGCGATGGTGGTGGTGGTCATGATTGCCAAGATGCACCATGTACTTTCTTACTGTCAGGCACTTCAATGGTTTACATGCATTATTCTTTACAACCCTATGTGGTAAGGAAGTTAGGAAGTGAGGAATATTATTCTTATTTTATGAATAAGGGAATTTCCCAAACCCTCTGAATTTCTAACTGATGGAGCAAGGAAGCCATTCAACCCCAAAAGAAGCATGAAGCAAGGGTGAGGGATGGAAAGAGAATTTCCCAGGAGTCCCAATCTAGACCTTTCTTGTTGAATTCTAGGAGACACCACATTCTCGTTTTTCCTAAGCTTCAATCAATACCCACTGCCTTAATGGTGGTGGGTGATCGCAAACAGTCACTGAACTCCTGCATGGAGATGGTGATACTTCCTAATGGAATGTGAGGTGATTTTTGAAAAAGAAACTTTGGACCAAAGCCAGGACTCTGGGGAGACAAATGAGACACCCAGGGCCCAGAGTCCAGGAGGGGCTCATTCTGATGGTCATGCAGGAGGGGCTGGCATGTTCACAGTAGTGAGAGAAAGCAGGTCTTTATGTTTGGCCCCTGGGCACCCTGCTGCCCTCATGCAAGTCACAGGCCTGTTTAAACAACCCCTTTCTGCATGGTCAGCGAGTCTCAAGCCACAAAGCAATGAAACAGAATCCAGGATCACAAAGAGCCACTTGGGGTGTGATTTTCTGATTCTGGCAAATGAATGACGTGCTTTCTGTGACACTAGCCTCCTGTGTCTGTGGCAGACATTGCTAATCAACTTGGTCTCTTCTTCCCAGGCCTGGTGTGTTCCCAGATCCATCTCCACACAGGGGTCAGGGCTCCTATATACTGGGTGGCAAAGAGCCAGACACACATGGGCACTTGCCTGGGAAGACACCAAGATTTGGCTTCACCAGATTGAGGCTCTGATGGAGTTGGTGTCTGGTGCAAAACTTTAATTCAACTGTTAGCTTTAAAAACAAGAAAGCATAAGTTCTAATCAATAAAGTGTTCCTTTTATTAACAATATTATTGTATAAAATTCTGACATTTTTTTCAGATTTAAAAATGCAATGGTATCATTAAATATTATTACAGCATAATATGTAAAACAACACATGGTATTCAGATTTCTCACAAAACACATTTCCCCCCAGATTAAAACTTTATTCATATATACCATTTGTATATCTTTATGGGGTATATCACAGTAATTCAATATAGATGTACAAGTTTTATCATGCCACATTGACGTTACTTCCAAGAACTCACTATAGTGTAATCTCCTCCTTAG
>PVHX01012323.1:0-59823 GCA_004024805.1 Geosciurus inauris
AAATAAAGACTGCTTTCTAAGAACAACGGTGTCCTTATTGTCTCCTGCCGGCGGGCGACGATACCCTAATGCAGATCCATAACCCATGCACAAAAGAGAACCATGCTGGGCAAAGCAGGGGCGATGCTGAAGTGTGAAGTTTTCTGCTTTCTCTGGCTCTTCACCCTTGAACAGCTTCCAGTGGACATCACTCCATATCAATAGCCTGATCCAATGTCATTCTTCCATCACTCACTTGGCAAACTAGGAGACTGAATCCTCAGGGGGACAAGCACTTTTCCTGAGTTCGCAAAGTTAGATGGGGCAGAACTTGAACTCTTCTTGTTGTAGGTCAGAACACAGAACACAGGCTTTCAGAAGGGAGGTGGAGGTGCCCAGTCTCCTAAGACAGAACTCTGGGGAGCTCAGTGGGATGACATGAGCCAGCTCTGCTCCCTCCCCCCTGGATGTCCATCCTCTACCTCCCCCTGCCAGTTAGCTCATTCCTTTAGCTCCGGGTAATGGCTTTATTTCACCCTCCGCCACCCCCATTCCAGATGGAAATTTCTGTCTTCATAGTCCTTGGTGTCATCTGATAAAAATAAAAAACGTATTTTTTTTAAAAAAGGATTTTCACCCTTCTTGATGTTTTCTGGCACTTGAAAACAAACTGCCAGCCAGACGCTTGGTGACTTTTTGTGTTCCCAGAAGGGGAGTGTTCCTGACTTTACTCATGTAAGTTACACTGTCTTTAAAGACTGGCGGCTTCAGATACAGCCCATCCACTGATCCTGCGAATTGCTCATCCCACTTCCCCAAAGCCTTCCCTTTCCTCTTGGTCTCCACTTCCTGCTCCACCCTTTCAACTCCCTAAACTTTCTGCGGCCTATAAGAACCTCACGCCTGCCGGGTGCAGAAGCACAGGCCTACAATCCCAGCACTTTGGGAGGCCGAGACAGTAGAATCGCGAGTTCAAAGCCAGCCTCAGCAATGGTGAGGTGCTAAGCAACTCAGTGAGACCCTGTCTCTACATAAAACACAAAATAGGGGTAGGGATGTGGCTCAGTGTTTGAGTACCCCTGAGTTCAATCCCCAGTGCCAAAAAAAAAGAGAACCTCACTCCTAGAGAAGTAGGCCTTCTTGAAGCTTCTATTTACATTTTAATTTATGAACCACAGCAGCAGTTATAATCAAGGATGAATTCTCCCCATCCTGACAGGGTAAAAGACTGGAAAATAACTTCATGTTTATGTTCTCCACGGTGGGCATGTCACCCTGAGGACCTTCTGTGGCTCGTCTTTACCTCCTTCTCTTCCCATCTTCCTCTTTCTTCTTTGTGCCTCAGAAACCTTCCTCCACCACCCACTTGTCTTATTCCCATCCATCTGCATTCTAGTCAGCCTTTTCATTGCTGCCTAAAATACCTGACCAGAACAATTGTAGAGGAGGAAAAGTTTATGTGGGGCTCATGGTTTCAGAGGTCTCAGTTAACAGGCATTCCTCAGAGCTCAAGGCGAGGCAGGACATAAATGGCAAAAGAGTGTGGCGGCAGGAAGCAGCTCACATGATAATCAGTGGGCAGAGAAAGACTCCACTCATCAGATACAGAATATATACCCCAAGGCCATATCCCCAGGGACCCACCTCCTCTAGCCACACCCTGCCCACCTTGAGTTACCACTCAGTGAATCTGCATCAGAATCAATTAACGCTTTTATAATCCAATCATTTCTCCTAAAATCCTTCTTGTATTGTCTTACACATGAGCTTTTGGGGGACATTTCATATCCAAACCATATCAATCTGTCTTCTAACTTTGGAAGGAGGCATTCAGCCTTGGTAGAGTTGAGCCTTTTAACATCTGATGCAGACCAGCCTGCATGCCATTCACCCTCACACCACATCATTCACCAAGAGCAACAATCTACAGCCTCTTCTTGGAATATAATGCTGTCGGAATAATAATGGCATGATGATGATTAATGTTGATAATAAGAATGTAGAAGAAACAAGAAGAAAAATCTTAGAGGAAGAAGAATGGGAAAGAAGGGAGAAAAGAAAGAAAAATAAATTATGAGCTGATATCACTAAGAGCAGTAAATGAGGACTTCTGTATCATGCGGTGTTGTGTGTATGTGTGCATAGTACACAAAGTCCTCCTGAGAGCCCTACTATTTTCCCTTATTTTATGAATAAGAAAATCTAGTACATGAGGAGGCTTCTGAGTTGTGAAAGGCTGAGTTGCTTTCTATCAGCAACCCAGAGAGTACATTCTTGCAGCAGATATAGTAACGACCCACAGCTGGATTAGCCTTCCCCAAACCCTGACACAGTGTTGGTAGATTGCTATATATGCTTCTCTTTTTTAGGAGGTAAAACTGATTCGTTTTCTTTCGAAAACCACTTTGTGAGCTCTGGAGTTTGCTCCACCTCCAGTGTTGTCTTGCTGCTACTTGCATGTGGATTATCCACTTTGAGACCATTTGGGGAAATTTTCTTCTTTTTCTGGTGCTGCAGATTTAACCTGAGGCTTCATGCATGCTGAGCAAGTGCTCCACCACTGAGCTCCCTCTGCAGCCCTTTTATTTAATCTTGAGACCCAGATGCCCCAAGTTGCCCAAGCTGGACTTTAATCCTGGCTAGCTGGGATTACCAGCATGTGCCACCACCCAGCATTTGGGGGAAGTTTTTCATACTGTGTTGGCTTGCCCAGGCCAACCACTGGGCTCCTGCCTCTTTTTTCTATTGCCAGCTATAACAAAATCAATTTCTATATTAATTGCTTCAAAAATGGTTTACTCAGGCATTCCTTATATGACCCTATATGTTCTATTTTGAATTATTGTCACAATTCTGCCTTTCTGTCCACCCCTAGGGCAGATGGCTCATCCTATTGTTCTTTAAAACAGACCCTAGAGTGGAGGAGTCAGACTCATTGAAAGTTTGAAGGAACATCAAGACTCTCCTCCTCTTTATTGTCTCCTTTGCAGTAATGGAGACTGTTCTTGTGGGAAGATTTGGGAACCAAACATTTTAGTCTCCCTCTTGAAGGAAATGATCCTATTAGAATATAAATGAGAAACAAAGGTTCTCATCTCAGAATCAGGTCATGCTTGCCTGCTTTTGAGGCCCGACATGCCCGGTATCCTGTTCCTCACCTGTCTTCATCTGCTCTTTCCTCCAGCTCCCTCTGCCCTGACTGCCCTGACTCCTCACTCCAACCCTTTGGGGTCCAGACATGAATCTGCCTCAGGTCTTTTGCACTTACTGTTTTCTCTACCTGGAATTCTCTTTCTCCACAGAGCTGCAGGCTCACTCCCACCATTCTCTGCTCAAACATCATTCATCAGTAGGCCCTTACCTGAGTTGGGTGTAGCCTAGCTATCTCCAAACATTTTCTATTTCTTACTCTTATTTTTTTCTTCACATCATGTCTCAGCATTTTATTCTATATTTCATTAATTGTTCATTGTCTTCCTTCCCCTCCAGAGTGTAAGATGAATAAGCTGCATAATAGAGTTCCTTTCCTCTCCAGTGCCTACTCCTGTAGCAATTATTCTTGCCAGCTTGTTTTCCCCTTCCATTCTTCAGCTGACCTCTTCCAGAAGGAAGGGTCATTCCCACTCATCCTCTGCTGAAGAACACACTTGCCAAGCAGATCCTGGCTCTCTCATGCCAAGTGACTGCCTGGGCCATATACTTAGAGGTTAAAGGGCCAGTTCTCACTTTCCACTTCTCAACATGCCTGGCAAGTCTCACTCTTAGCTTGTACCTCGGGGATCCCATATGCACTGACAAAGAATTCAAAAGGAGCCTGAGAGACATGGTGACATGGTGTCTTGCTGCAACCACAAAGCTAATTCTAGAATTTAATTCGCTTGCTTAAATTTGGAATCTACTGTGAGCACCTCAAACTGGGATAGTCTTTTCCTCATCTTTCTTCCTGACTCATTTCTGCTTTGCCTGGCAGTTGCCTAACTTAAACACACATGGCCAGTGAGCCCTGTGTCCAAATCTTCGTTCTGGCTGTACTATTTGTGTTCTTGGAAACAAATGCGGATCCCTTTTGAGAAACAATATTTATTGAGCAGTTCCCTTGTTTTTGGGCCAAGTACTTTATGTACTTTAGTTTTAGGAGGAGGTAGCTACCATAATTAACTAGGTTTTATATGTGAGGAAGTAAAGGCTTAGAGAGTTCAGGTAACCTGCCTACGAATAGAGATCAAAGCTCATCACCATCCTATCATATAATTTCTAGTTGCCCTTACTATAATTATCATGTGTCATAACATGGAGACTCTGGACCATGTGGCTAGGCTCTCTTGTTCTCCTTCTCAAGTGTTTCAGACCTTGTCTGACTTGCATGACTAGTAAGGCTCAAACTAAAGACAACATCAGGAAGAGTGGGCCTTCCCTTTTGGTCTCCTGGCCCCTCAATTTTATCAACCATGAAAGAAAGTCTTGGACTAAGGGCTCAAAGCTATTCATAAATAAGTTAATGACCTAAATGCATTCTTGTCCATCCAATGCTACATTGGGTAATATTCAGTGATAACCAACTTCTGATAGGTGTGATTTCTGTAACCTCTTTGGCTTCATTTGCTGGGCTCTGTGCACATTGACCCATTTCCTCTACCACAGAAATCCTCATTCAGAACCATAACACCATATTTCACAGACAATGTAAGAGCCCAGCTGCCTCCTTGGGTAAGCTGTAAATTCATCTCTTACATGTTTTTTCACTTCCAGCTATTATCATGACTACTGCTAACAGTGATAGCTAACATTCATTGTGCCACAGAGTCTTTTAATCCTCTTACATTTACTTAACCACTAATTTAATCATCATAACAATCCCATGAATCAGCTATTATTACTAATACCCAGCAGTCAAAGGAGAAGGAATCAGTATCCTAAGTTGTTGGAGCTCTTTTCTTGCTGAAGTTTCACAGTAGCCTTTGGCTGCTGGGCTGAGCATCTGCCAGGTCCTCTGGAATAAGCCATGGAGGGGGAGCCACCTAAGTTACAGGGAGAGAGAGGCAGAAAGATTTCCTCCTAGGTCCCCTGCAAGTAGAGACTGCCCAGCTGCTGCTGGGGCTCTGTGTCATTTCATCACTGAAGGGGGAGTGGCTGTTCCTCACTGGCTCCACATAAATCTGCAAACTGGAGAACATCCTCGACCTTCATCCTGTTTCTCTGGTATCTCTCTCCCTGGTGAGATGCCTCAGAGACAAAAATGTCCTTCTGTTTTGGAATGTCAACAAAAGAGACTGCTGCTTCGATTTCCTTGTCCTTCTCTTCCCCAAACACCCTGGAGAGTCAGATGCATCTGGCCTCACCTCAGAGGGTTGCCTGGAGTCCTCATTAGGAGGTGGTAGGGGCACTGATGGTGGAGGAGGTGGCTTTCCGGAAGTCAGCAAAGATAATAAAAGATACCAAAAGGGAGCTGCTATCAACCTTACTCTTGACTAGCACTGTCGTTTTATAACTTGGGGGTAAATTTTCAGGCCCCAGCGATAGTAAAGAGGCTATGTGTCACCATCCACTAGAGCTAGTCTCACTCACTGAACTTTGCCGAATGAGGCTGCAGGGTGACCTGCCCTTTATGTTTATTCTCTCAAGATTCAATGCATGTTGTCACTTTCCTGCCAGTTAAGGCAGCTCTCAGAGTAACATTATTTTTGCAACAAGAAGGGTCAGAAATTTTTCAAAAGTGAGATAAATTCACCTTTAACTTCATTCAGGAGGATGGATTTTTCTTTCTTTCTTTAAAGAATTGGTTTGGAAGTTTCTTAATCCCTGCAGTTTTCAAGTCATGTTGAGAGAGTTCTTGGGTTTGGCCATTTCGCTTAGCAGTCATAAATATGCACCCTGCCTAACCAAGCAGTGGTGTGCACCTCAAAAGTAGCACAGGTGTCAAACTTTGGTGAAGGATGTCTTTTCTTGTTAACTTACACCCCAGTACCCAAACTGCTTTTTCTTGTCTTCTTAGAAACCATTCGACGGCAGCTCCTTAGCTCTTTAAGCATCTCTTCCCTTGATCTTCCCTATATTCTTGGCTGAGGTTGATATCTATAGATCTAAATGAACCAAAGGAAGCCCTTATTTAAAGGAATCCTAGAGAAAATCTCAATCAAGTAAGAAATTCTTCCCGATGCCAGAAATCTCTTCTAAATTTATTTGCTCTGTTCATTTGTATTTAGTTCAAATCTTTGACATTCATAAGGATATAATCAAAGACCTTTAAGAATTTCCAGATGTAAAAAAGATCGTTCTAAAATACTTTTACCCTGCAAAAAATCAATAAGTATAATTGAATATTCAAGCAACATCTTAGATTCTTTTTCTAACACAGAATACTCCACTTTTAAAAATTTATCTCAGACCATCATCTGTATAAGAACCAATCATCAATTCCATAGACCTATTCAATAACATTTTTCCTATTCAATAACTTTTTAAAAAATTTATCAATGCTCTTTATTTTTTAAATTAACTTTGATTTTTAGCAAAACAATGCATAAACATTGTTGAAGAGTCAAATAACAATAAAAGCTGTATAATAGAAAATAGCAGTTATGTACCCTAGTATCAACACTTTTGACTCTTAACTGTTTCTTCTAGAATACTTCCATAATGTATTTTCCCTTTTATTTCTTCAAGCCTCCGTTTGAGACATTTATTTTTTTTACATTTTGTTAAATTAAGTCAGCTCCCTTTCCTTCATACACTGAGGCACATTCTCTCACCCATATGCCTGTCTTAAAAATATTTCGGTCCATATGTTTAGGATAAATCATACTATATATTTTATGACTACATGAATATTGTACTCTGCTGAGCAAAGTATACTTTCTTATAAAATTTTAATTGATCCTGGATTTTGCAGTTATCTTTTTTTTTTTCATTTGGTTAATTTGCTTGAGTCCAATCACAAACTCTTCCTGTAGCTTTGGCAGATCTATACTACTCTACTCTGCTCACTCAACCCACCCCAGCTGATACAAGGTCAAATGCATCTAATAATTTATCAGTTTCAACTTCTTCCTAGAGCTGGGCAATTTCCTTCCAGGTCAGCTCTCTCCTTGTCTGCAACACCCCTTCATGTCATCTTTATGCTTTATGGCTTGTTTCTTGGATTCATATCTTGCTCTTTCTTGATTTACTATCTTATTCAGCATCTTCAAGTACTTCTTCTAGTACTTTCCTAAGAAACAGGGCCAAAAAGTTTTGAGTTCTCAGATATCTGAAAAAAAGTGTTGATCAAGTTTGGGCAGAGTTCGGAATTTGTAGCTGAAAAGATCACATTTCCTCAAAATTTTTATGATGTCTTTCTGTTGTTTTCTGAGCTGGACTCTAATCTTGCTCTGGAAAAATTAGATGTGTTCTTATTTTTGGATCTTCTCCGTATCTCCCATATCCAAAATTTTATCATCACACATCTGTGTGGGTTTGTCTTTGTTGTGTTGGGCATTTTATAGACCATTGCAACATGGAAACTCCTAGAATTCACTTCTTAGAAATTTTCTTATATTATTTCTTGGATAATTTGACCTCTTCTACTTGTTCCTCTTTTTCCTGGATTTTCTACATGTTGAATTCTTAAAAAAGTAGTTGTATTAGATTTCTAATTTTCTTATTTTTATTCTTGAATTTCTTGCAATTCTTGGTCTTTCTGTTCTGTATTCTAGAGTATTTCTTTAACTTTTACTTTCAAAACTTTGCATGAAAATTTTAAGTTTAGCAACACATTTTTGTGTTTTCTAAGAGTTCCTTATATTTTTAATTGTTCCTGTTCCCAGTTCAAGAATGCAGTATATTCTTGTCTCTTCCTGAGGGAAGAGAGAATTTGTGTATTTTGCTCTTCAATTCCTTGCATTTTTTCTCATATCTTCATCCCAGCTCCTGTTTTCTATTTATCATTTTGGTCTTGTTTATTCATGTCAAAGATTCTCCTCAAATGTTAAGAAATACTTGGATGAGGAACTACGAATTCAACTTTGGGAGAGTAGATGGAGGCTGAGGACTGGCAAGTTTTGCCCTAGGGTATCTAAGCAATGAGTTGGCTTTTTCACTCAAAGACTTCCATGTATTACTATCTGTCTTTTCCCTGGAGCTGTTCAATTTCTTTATTAATGAATTCTTGCATCTCTTGCTTATGATTATGTTCTTGTCTGTGGAGATCCTAGGAGCAGGGAGGAAAAGGGGGACTGAAGGTCCTTCCATTCTTCAGGGTTTTACATAGCTCCCCCATTTCCAGCCTCACCTTTATCCACTTTGGTTCAGTTCTATGGTTTTATTATACTTGCTTTCTGCACTATGATTAAATTTCCCTAAAATATAATGTGTGTGTGTGTCTGTGTGTGTACTATGGGCAGGTGGAGAAGGAAGTACCTAAATATCCAACAACTGATGAATGGATAGAGAAAATGTAACACATATACACAATGGAAAACTCTTTGTCCCTTAAAAAAATTAAAAATCCTATCATTTGTGACAACATGGATGAAACTGGAGATCATTATGTTAAGTGAAATAAGCCAGGCACAGAAAGACAAGTACTGAATGATCTCACAAGGAGAATCTAAAAAATGTTGATCTCACAGAAGTTGACAGTAGAATGGTGGTTATCAGCAGCTGGACAGAATTGGAGGACAGACGGATAGAGAGGGGTTGACCAGACGGTACCCACTTACAGTCAGACAGAATAAAGCTCTTGGGTGGTGTTACACTGTAGGGTGATCAGAGATGATGATTATATACTATATATTTCAGAAAGCTAGATGAGAAGATATTGAATGTTTTCCCCATAAAGAAGTGTGTTTGAGGAAATAGAAATGTTTAATCTGACTTAAACATACTGTATATACATGCAGTGAAACATCACATGTTAACACATTTATATGTACCATTTTTAGTTTTCAATGAATCAGTTAAATAAAATTTTTTTAAAGAAAATACTTAATAGTAGGGATGAGGAAGAGGATCTGGGAATCTAGATGCATAATCTAACATCTTCCATCAATGCACATATTTTTAGCCCATGACTCTCTCCCACTTCCCAAAATACTAATTTAGTATCTAAATTGCAGATACAATTTAGTATCTAAATTGCAGTTCCTGCATCTGTGGTCACCTAATTGTAAACTTCCTCTTGTTTGCTAAGTCCTTTTCTCCTCCTCAACCCCCTGTCTATCATCCAGAAATCTGTCCTGTTCCTTCCTACTGTCACCAAACTTGGCCTCCTACTTAGCTCTTCTTTAGTTCCCTTGGTTCTTGAAAGTTTCTACTTTATAAACTCTCTCACTCCATTTCAGTGACATTTCAAGCAAGAGAGAAGACACCTCTCTGTGTCATCAATCACTTTTGATCTGAAGTCCTATTGGCTTTCTTTACATTGCCATTCCCAATCTGCAAATGGCATACATTTCAGGGCTTTATTTTTATCAAAAAAAAAAAAAATCACTATTTAGCTTAAGAGTTGATGTTCTTCTACAAAACTGCCCTGTGATATGCTTGCTAAGTTAGCAATTAAGTTTATCCCATAGATAAATAACTCAAACCTTGCAGGAAAAAATAATTCAAATTTGTGCCTCAGCAAACAGGTTTTGGGAATAGTTAACATCTCTGAGATTAATCACTAAATACCATTCTGCAGGTCCAGTTCAGAGGTAGAGAAGCCCAGCAGAGGCTTGTTAGGGGTGCTTTCTCTCTCTCTCTCTCTCTCTCTCTCTCTCTCTCTCTCACACACACACACACACACACACAAAAGCACATCTCTGTTCCAGGTCCTAATAATAAAAGGATACCTAGGTGAAAAACAGAAGCTCTTGTATTCCCTGTATGTCTGATGGAGAGGGGTTCTCTTTAAAACACAAGGCACTGACTATCTACCCTGGGAATGTCAGCTCTGTCTCCCTGGCTTGTAACCCTGCCTCTAGGCATCTTTCCTGATTGTTGTTCACCTGGAATGTGTCCTTGCCAAGTGGTACTACATTTGCTTTCTATACCCAACTTCCCCTGCCAAATGAGGACACAGCTGCGGTCAATAATAGAGTGTTTCCAACTCTGTGCAGTGTAAGTTCCAGGTGAGGAAGGCTTTGGAATTCAAGTCCCATAAAGAAAATTTAAAGCCCTTAGTTATAGATAAAGCCTCACGTTGCCCAGCCATCAGAGACCCCCACTTCTTCCAGTCTCTTCTTTGGCTGTGTTCCAGGATTACAGACATACCTGGAGTCAAGGGCAGCTGAGCAGCAGGGTTAGGGAAATATATACAGGAAGGAGTACATGACTGTCAATAGGTGTTCAGCAGTCACCCTGAGGCTTCTTAAGTTCTGCATTACTGTTACAATGAATCTTTTCTTTTTATTCTAACAAATATTCTTTCCTGCCATAAAAAGCAATTGGAGTGGTTATTTTTAGTTGTGGCTATCAAAGTGGGAGAGGACAGACATGGCCCAGGGGTGAGGTTGAGAGAGCTTTCATGTGGACACCAGAGTGAGAAAGTCTCTTGGGGAAGTAGCGAAAGAGGGACACTTTCACCCACCTAGGTACCAAGGCTCAGGTGTGTTTTATAGAATATCCATCATAAAAGTTTCCACTGTTGGAGTTTTTTTCTCTAATAAAAATTGGACATTTAGCCTCATGACTAATGTCACATGTTGATAAGACATGTCTTTATGTTAGTTTCAGCAGTAGGTCCCCTAAATGGAGATGATACATTATTACACCATTACATTAACTATTCAGACCCAGTCAACAACAGCTTGATGAGGGACCTGATTTTGCAAAGAGAACACACCACACTGAACTCTTGATTCCTTCACAAGCAGAGAGGAATCTGCTCTTTTGTTTATTGACATGAGGTCATTCTGAGGGGCAGCACGGAGGGCTCTATTTTAAACCATGTTTAGTAGCTCCTGGGACGGCCTGGAAATTAGATGGTCAATTAGACATGCAGCCTGGATGTACTTCTAATTGACAATGAATACATTTTGACACTCTATCTGCGTAGGACATTATCCACAAATTACTTTATTGCACTGGATGGTTCCAAATTGTTATATGGACATCTGTTTTTGTTGGCCACAAGCATGCTATTTACAATGACAATTTTATCATTAACTGAAATCATGCCTACACCTACCATATGTATTGTTCTGAAAATGTCTAACTTTATGATATATATATTTATGTGTATATGGATATATATGTGTATATATATATATGTGTATATGTGTGTGTGTGTGTGTGTGTGTGTGTAATTGCAATTCTAGAGTAGAGAATTTCTTATAAAATGTGTCCTTCCATTCATTCACCCCAAAGCACATTGCTGTCTTGCATGAACATGTGTGTATTTTCCCAAGTGGCTCATTTAATACTGACCCTAGAGTAGGAAAGAATTGAAATCTTCATCTACATGGCTCAGATCTAACAATGCAAAGCTCATTCAAGAAATACTCCTAGTGGAGTTATTATGCATTTCTTTAATGCTCAAAATAGATCTCAGAGAAAACCATCAGACACATACGGACAGACATTTTCCAAAATACTAGTCAGTGTCCCTCAAAATTGTCAAAGTCATCAAAATCAAGGAAAGTCTGAGAAAGTGCCACAGTCTCAAGAACCCCAAGGAGATATGACATCCCAAAGAAAGGAGATATTCTAGATGGGATCTTGAAATGGAAAAGGCAAAAAACCTAAGTAAATACATATTGATTATGGAAATTTGGTGGGTAGTAATGAATGGTACTGGTTCATGAGGTGTGATGAGTGGCCCATACTAATGTAAGATGTTAACATCAGGGGAAACCAGGTTTTGGGTGTGTGTACGACCTGTACTGTCTTTAACACTTCCTTTAAATCTAAAACTATTCCAAAAATTTTTATGTAGTTTACAAATCAAATAAAGAAAAAAACAGATCACATCAAGAGGGATTTTCCAATTTGCTTCTGAGATGAACATTGGACTCTGAGTGAAAATTGTAAGTCTCTAATTTAATTTTTGTGCTGTGGCTGAGAGTACACATCTGGTCTTAAATCATCTGGACAAGTTAATTTCTCGAAGCTCTGCCTCCTTTCCTGTAAAATGGGAGTAATGATGTCTATTACAAAGCCACCTCCAGAGAAGCTGATGAGATGAGGTTCAAAAATGCTACTACATTGCCTGCAAACAGGAAGTGTTCAAAGAAACAGTGACCACTGTAAATAATAATAAAAGAAACCTGAATTTTCCTGTTGTGTGGCTTCTGACTTCCACTTGGAGATCTTAAAGAACAGTGTTCTGTTTCTTGCCAACAGAGCTTCAGGAGACATGCCCTATGGAAACAAGGATGCAGGAGGGATCTCAGGGCAGGGAGGGAAGATGTTGAATGCAGACATCTCTGCTAAGCTGAAATGGGAGCAATGGCTTAAAAGTTGTAGGTAGATTAGTCACAGATTATTACTTGACTTAAATCCACTGACACATTTGAATGGCAGAGCAGGTGATGGAGGCAGAGGACAGAGAGAAGGGAGTCAATAAGGCCGCCCTTGTCTGTTCTTGGTGAAGCATGCCCTTCCCTGAGATGGCCTATGCATCATGGCATGGCCATCTACATACTTGTAACTATGATGGGTCATTGATTTTCACATTCCGTTTGATGCTTGCCTTGTGGTTTGTGATTTGAAAATCTATTCCACTCAGAAAGAAGCTACAAATGATCATCAAACATAACATATCTTGAACTCTAACTACCCAGAAAACAGCAGCCTCTGAAGCTGGTGACCTGAGAGTCAAGGGCATTTTGTCTTGTTTCCAAAGCTGAGAAAAACATTGACTCTATCGAAGGAAAACTGAATGCGTCTTCCATTTCTCTAACCACCTAATAAACATAAGTTCTTTTTTAAAACGTTTTTGTCTGTTTCCTCTAGAAGCCTTCAAAAGGACAAACTTACTCTAAGTACTTATCCATTACAAAGTGATTACCAATTTGGGTTAGAACTTCACATTTGATGATTGGCTTCCTGCACATCCCAAAGGTCTGATGTATCAATAACCCTAAGAGAATCAGTTGCCAGGAAGCAGTATTTCAAAGCATAGGTCAAAACCAGTGGGTACCTAATAATCTTCTACACACCTTTCCATTGTTAACTGGTAGGGAGCCCTAGTAATTGGCCACTTTCAAAAGACAATGTTGTCAACTAGGCTCACAAAACCTAGTTGGAAATAGCATTGTATTTACTAATCTTCAATTCGGGTTCATCCTAGTGAATGTATCACAGAAACATACGTGATCTTTACAAATAGGCTAAGGAAAAACGGGTATGTTTTCTAGCTAAGAAAAAATGATTGCAAAATCCACCAAAAAAAAAAAAATACTGCAAAGCTACAGTATTCCTTTTGACTAAACTAGAAGACAGAAGATTCTCTAAAGAACCCAAGCATAATAGTGATAAAAGATGGTGCCAACTTTCTCAATTAGGAAGCTTATAGGTGATGAACCATTTTTAATAAGCATCAAACAGAACAAAACCCACCATCTTATTTTTTAAAAAAGATTCCCAAGTCCTACTCCACATTGGATTATTTTAAGTCATTATCCACTCAGGAAAATTCCAGTAAAGAGAGAGCCTATGCTACTCTTTGGGTGCTTTATCAAAGACTGAAAAGAAATAGAAATTGATTTGTACAAGGGAGATTTTTGAACATCTTTGAAAAACACAGCTGTTACATGAGGTACAGTACAACTTGTGGGGATGCTGCTTAGAAGGGACAACCTTTGCATCCCCTGAACTCTCTCTAGGTCCCCTTCTCCCCTTGCCTTGAGAAAGGAATCAGAGGGGAAGAGGGTAACAACTGCCAGGTTTCTGCAATAAGTACCAGCCCCACACTTCCCTGAGGACCAAGCACCAAGGCCACATTCTCTGACTCTGTATCTCAGTTTGTTTCTCCATAAAATGGGCATCATGGATAGGATATGACCTACGTAAAGCCAGTCAAAGACTATTCGCTGTCATTGCTATTGTCATTACTGCCCAAGCTGAAGAGGATGGTTAGATTGTCTCATGCTGTTGCAGCATTATGCTGTGGATAGAAAGAGAAAGTGTCCTTTAGATGGTGAGATACTGGGGATGAAGGAGAGCTTCCCTCTAAAACACCCACTTCATTGGACAGGAGGCTCTCTATACCTAAGCATTTCCCAGTCTCTGAACCAAGCCATCCATATAGGGATGGATCCTCATCTTAAGTGACTCCAGTAAACTACCAACCCCAAAAGGCAGAGGCCTCACACATCTTGCTCACTGTTCAACGATGGAGCCAAGAGATTCCCCCTTGCCCTGTTCTAGTAGAATCCTGAGGGAGAGGAGAAACTTTCTCCTGCAATTTCCACCAGAATCCTTGTGGCCAGGACACTGAAGCCCATCGGTTTCCACTCCAGTCCTACAAACAGAGAAAGAACCCAGAGCACCCTTAACCAAGCTGACCTGGCCAGATGCTTTTCACACCACACGATTTTTGTTCTGCACCCTGAAAAGTTGTCATATTTGAAAAGACATAGTTTTGCTTCAAAATCGTACCTTTTAGAAAATCTTTTATTTGTATTTGTGTATTGTTTTGAACGAAGCCTCTCCTTCTGAACTCACTTCAGCCACTTTCTCTTGAGTAGGAGGAAAACCTCTTAGTCCAAATCACTGAAGGTAAAGGCAACATCTTGTTTGCAGTTTGATTCCTGTCCAACAGGGGACCAGGAGGCTTCTTTAATCAATTCCTTTCTTGGACAAGTCAGACATATGTCATCTTCCGATTGGACCTTCAGGGCTGAATTTACAAAGAATGCATCCTATGCTATTAAGCCAATAAATGAGCCTGTTTTCCAAAGAATCATTTAAACAGTTCAGTTGTTTATTGGGTATTTAAGGTGCGAAGCCTCTAGGGATACAAGGGAAGCAGAGCGAGGTTCCTCTTCCATTCAGCCAGTGCAGTCGTGGATGAAGCTGGCCGCCACTCTGAAAACACAGTTACCCCACCCCTTGCTCTGACCACGCATCCAGAGGCACAGAAGAGATGACCTTACAGCATCTGCCTCCCTGCAACTGTATTGAGGTAGACATTGACATTGAATGTCCTTCAGCCATCACCAAGTTAAATTTCAACAGAAAATGAATGACAGTAAAGCAATATCTGCCAGAAAAAGGAGAATTAAAAGGTTTAATTCCATCGTGATCTTGTAAATGCTTCTTTTGATCGTGTTTGAGTCTTTCCAACTCCACACCTTATTATCATTGATTCTGTGTTAATTATGATTGGATTAATAAATGGGCCCTGATGGCCTGTCTTCTCTCTCTACAAGTGTGTAAGGAAAGTTACGATTTCTTCACTAAAGCCTTCTCTAAACTCACATTCCTAATCTGCCTCCTGAGGAACTGGGGTGATTTGGTTTCTTATTCATTGATGTACCCCCATACAAAAGTGGGATTTAATGTTCATGTTTCTCAGTAGAAGTCATCACAATAATTTGTACTTCTCACCAACATTTTCCAAAAAGTTTTCCATAGAAGAAGACTAGAGTTACAGAAGCCCTTGAACAAAGAAGAAGAGGGATTCCAAGGTCAAATAAGTTTGGGAAACGTTCCATATTATCTCTTCCCTTCTGAGATTCATAATATGTGACAATGCATGCTCAAGGCTCTACAAAGTCAGACAGAAAACAAAACAAAAGCCTATTTGACTGTATTTCATCCAGTATTTTCAAAAACATCAATAGGCGCTTTTCTTCATAGGCCTCTATTCATAGTCCACAAAGCTAGCCGTTTGGTAAACCAGATTTGAATTCTTCTTCAGAGACAATTGCTAAACTTTCTTTAGGCCTAGAGCTGAGGAAAACCAATTTTTCAAATGAATTGACAGTACATGTGTGTTTATGTTTAAGATAAGATTGCATTTATTTAATTAAGACCCTAGGCTTTATTCAGATGCACTGAAGGGTATGAAAAGGACTAGTCATCATGGTTTCCTGGTCAAAAGTACAAGATCTTGCTAAGATATTTTTAAATGCACATTTTGAAGTAACAGTGTCAACATAAATAGTCAGATAGTTCACGAAAATTCCTAATGATTTTATGTGTTGTCTAGGCAGGGTCTAGAGCCAGCCTACATTTGGGTTCTTATGGTATTTCTGAGGCTAAAAACTTTAATGATTTCCTTGTGTATTTTATATTGATATAAAACTACTTTTCAAAGGTACCTGTGCCATTTGGATGTGGACGTTAATGTTCTTATTTGATCACTGAAATCCCAAAGCTTATACAATGAGTCCATTGCCTAAGGAAAGTCCAAAAAAAGGGTAAGGCCTCCAATTCTTTCCTCTCAGCATTCAGCCATGTGCTGCATAACCATACTTAAGTCCACAGCGAAGTCCATATGCAATGGTGATCCTGTGAGATCATGTTGCCTAGTGATGTCCTAGCTGTCCTAGTCTCTGTAAGCACACTGTTAGATATCCCACAATGACATCATCTAATGGCACATTTCTGAGAAGACATTCCTATCATTAAGCAATGTGTGACTACGATATCGTATTACCATGTGAGAACTTAAGCTATACACTGGGCTTAGACCCATCTTCTTATTTGGGAATATATGAAATGTCATTATAAGAGTATCTCCTCTAAATACAACCACCTTTTCTCTAGTCCCCATCTCTCATTCCCTGTCCCTGTCCAATATTTCTGAAAAAAAATTAACATCTTTAAAGTACCTTAAATGTCTAAGGGAATTTTATATAACAGCAAAAACCACCATATAAAGCAGAAGAAATTCAATCTTCTTGCTGTTTTATCTACAAATGTCAAACAACCAAGCACCTAGTTTGATTGATTTTCTAAGCTGTGCTGAATGAGTGGATTGGCAGTTTTTATGTAGCAAACATGCCACTTAAACCTTCTCTTTCCTAAGTGTAGCTTCATGTTTAGCATCAAATTTTATAGCATTTATTATTAATATGTTGATGCTGAAATAAAATATCACTACATTACATTAAGAGTTATCAATATGCTCATTAGATAATTTTTTTTTTTTCAGTATGGAGTCTTTTTGTGCCATTGTGAAAAGACAATGGTCAAACTGACATGGCCTCTGGCTTAAGAACTCTGTGAAATAGAGGTTCTTTATTTGTGACTGTCATGAACACAGAAGTAAGGATCATGAAAGTGGGTTTCATGGAAATGAGGAATTTGACTTGAGCCTACAGATATAGAAAGGATCTGAATTTGTTGAGAGGAGTATGAGCAAAACCACAGAGGTGGGAACCTCAGAGTCCGCTTGGCCATGTCAAAGTACGGCAGCTGAGGGTGGACACTTTGGACCAGTGACCCTACTTCCTGGGCTGATTACTTAACCCCTCTAAGATTAAGTTGCCTGGCCTGTGTATTTCAGAAAGCATTAAGTCTGTAAAACACCTTATGTCTCAGGGCCATTTTTCTATAATAGCAAAATCTATCATATATAACAGAGGAAACTCAATCTTCCTATTTTGTCTACAAATATCAAATAACTAAATACCTGCTTTGATTGATTAATGAAGAAAACAATAGCTCCTTTTTCCTACGGCTGATACAGAATGAGGTGAGTTTATTAATTCAAACACAAATATTTATTGAGCAGCTACTATTTGCTAGGCATTCTTTTGCATGCTAGTGATACACTCCAGCTTGTGACAAACTCCTTAGAAGAGGTTACATTCTAATGAGGAAGATGGACAGGATGCCAGATAAATTAAACTTATAGATGATGCTACAAGAAAAAATAAATCAGAAAGTAACAAGTTGATAGATGGGCATAGATAGATAGATAACTTACTGAAAAGGTGACTCTTGAATAAAGATCAAAGATCATGGGTGCAAAAAACATATATAATGGTTGTCAAAACATCCCAGGCAGAGAGAGGAGCATGTACAAATGTCCTAAGACAGAAGAGTGGGTGGGGTGTTTAAAGCAGATTAGGGAATTCCAGTGTGGCTGGAGCAGAGAAAGTTATGTATTCATATAGGTTACATTTGCGGGGGTGGTGCATGAACCTGATTTTGAAGTTCAAAATAAGGACTTGGACTTTTATTTTGAGTGATGCAAGAAGCTATTTAAGAGTTTCAGAAGAAGGTGATATGACCATGTGTTTTAAATGGGACACATTAAGCTGTGAAATTTTTATCTATATACACACATGCACAGGGCTGAGGATATGGTATGACCCCAGTAGTGTTAGTTATTATTATTTTTCTTAGTGTTGGCATAACAGGGTCTGAGAAAGATCAAAATTTCTAATGCTGGCCAGGATCCACAGAATACCAGAGTCTTAGAGCTTTTTCAGTATTATTTTACTAGGAGGACATGCATGACTGTGACAAATGGGCGGCTCACCTCAATAATAGCATCAGAGACGTCCCCTGTTGGGTGTACTCTTCCTCAAGTTTGCTAGGTGAGGTGATCACAAAGGCAAATACCAAGCTATATCAGCTGCCACGTGCAGACTTAGTTAAAGCGTGAAGGCAGGAGTTGGGCAGGAAAAAAGCTTTCCTGGAAGTACCAGAGGCTTTTGGATGCTGCACTAAGTGATCCCCAAGCCAGTTGATGACATCCTGTCATCATCAAGCAGCCCTGCAGAGCTCAAAGCCCCTGGTTACCTGGGGGTGGAAAGGGGCAGCTTCAGTATGTTTGTTCCTCCTTTTTCCTCAGGATCTAATGATTATATAATGAGTAGATGATAATAATAATAACTCTAATACAGGAATACAGGTGAGCATCCACCAAGACAGCCATTGTCAAATGCAGACATGTATTGGTAAAAGTTTTCTGAAAGCTTATTTGGGTAATAAATAGTATGACAAATCTTCCCCCCAAAAAAGCATATCCTTTTACCTAGCAATTCCACATAGGGACAAAGATGTCAATGCATGTAAAAGATGACTGAAGATACCTATTCTGGTTCTTAATCACTTGAAACATAGGGGCTGGAGTTTGTATTTTTCCAGGTTGCTTCAAAGACTTTGTCATCATAGATAGAAGATTCGGTGTAGTCAAGTTGCCAACCAATAGTATAAGCAGGAAACAAAAGTTACTCTGGCTGGGGTCACCAGAGAAGATGTCATTGGCAGCAAGGATCTGAGCTGGGCCTTGCAGAATAGGCGCATGGTCTTTAAAACACAAGTCATTCTCTCATCGGCTCACAATACACCTGGCATGCATTTTTCTGGAAAGTTCCCCCATCTGTCTTCTCCTCTCTTTCTGCAATTACAGTTACTGGATCACATTTGGGAAACCATGTCTCAAGGAATGAGAGCCTTTTTTCCTATAGAAGCTTTTTTCCATAGTGTGCTCTACATTTTGGAGGTTAATAGGTGTTAATGAATATGAATAAGTGCTAAGGGAAAGTATCGTACAATCCATTGCTTGGGGTCATGTGGTTAAAGTTACACAAGCATTTCGGCTTCATGGCTTCTCAGAACTTCTGGCAGCATCAAGAAATTCCAAGGATGAGGCAACATGGGTAGAAGATTGTTCCGGACTTATCTGACTAGAGAATTCTCTTTTTGTACCTAGTAACACTCTACAAACCAAGTGTCATGTGGAATGCAACTTCAGGAATTTCTAGATTGGCCAGAACACTAGGCCTTGCCAAGGTAAGAAAAAACCCTTTCCAGAGCAACAGTTGTTACCATTCTTTCAGAAGTGCGGCTTCTGATGGCTGTCCTTCTCATCAGCCCTGGTCAAAGGATCCACTGGCCATTGCAGAACCCAAAGTTTGAGTAAATCATGGTGCGACACGGAGCTGACAAGTATGAAAAGCCATCACGCTTGGGGCTGAGATTGTGGCTCAGAGGTAGAGCGCTTGCCTTGCATGTGCGAGGCACTGGGTTCGATCCTCAGCACCACATATAAATAAATGAATAAATAAAGGTCCATCAACAACTAAAAAAAAATTTTAAAAAAAAGCCATCATGCTCAAGATTTTAAGCCCATTCTGTAAACAATACATGTGCCAGTTGCCAGAAGATTTGCATGTTTAGGCGACAAGACTTCTGTGCGAGCTGTCAATCAAGAAAAGCCTAGGGAATTCTCAAGAGGGTTTTAAAAAAGTGCCCAGGCAGATGTGCATCTGAAACACAATCCCACATTCCGTTTTTTCCCTGAACGTTGTCTTGAGGCAATGGGCCACATATTTAAAAGAACTGCCAGTTCACCTTGTGTTGTCAACAGTAAATATGTCAATCACACTCAGAGAATGCCTGACAGACTGTGATTCACATTTGCATCCAATCCAAAATAGCTGCCTACAGCTGCCTTTGGCTGGGTGACAGTCTCAGGACATGAGAGAGGAGCCCGTCTCAATCACATGGTCACTTTCTCTACATTTATCATCTTGAGGGAAGTATGTTTGGTAACCACAACCTTGGGACCTTGAGCCTAAGGGTCTCTTCTCACATCACAGCATCAGAGTACAGGACACAGTGCCCCTGCATGACAGGACAAAATGAGAATAACCCAACCCAGCTCAGCCAGCCCCTTCCCCAACCTTGAACAAGCAAAGCTGCCTAGGTAGGTTCTGGCAGCTGACACATGATCAGATAGCTGTGGAGTGAATGCCCATATCCCTTCTGAGCCAGCCTAGGAGATTTGCATGTATAACTAGAATGACACCAGCCTTTTAAGTAAAATACATACTCACATAAGAAGGTCCATACGATTACCTTAATTGTAAAGGTAAGGTTTACAGAGAGCTAGGAATATGTTCTGGAGATGAGTTGCTTGAACTTGAATCTGCTGCACCACCCAGGACCTTTGTCCTCTTTAGGTGTGTTTACTTAACCTGTCTATGTCTCAGTTATCACACTTGAAAGAAAAAATGATGATAGTCCCTAGCCCTCATTCAGATTTCTGTGAATATTAAATTAGATTGCTATATAAATAGATTTTGGAAAAGTACCAGGTCTATAATAAGTGCTCAATACATCATTAGCTATTATTATAATTCAATTTCTCTCTTTCATTAGGCTTAAGTGAATATGGAGAGTGCATATTTTTTCCTACTTGAGAGTATATAAAGTCAGAATGCTGGATGCTTCCTCCAAAACTGAGAAATTCTATTTCTGAGCCAAAAATTAAATGGAGAATACTGATTTTTTCCTTCTGAATATTTTCTCTATCTCTGTTTCTCCCTCTTCTCTTATGTACGTTCTTTTTTATACCTATATATATGTGTGTGTGTATGTATATATACATATGTATGTATATATGTATATATACTAATATTAGCATAATATTAGTAATTACTAATATATATACATATTAGTATATATATATTGCCATATAGATACATGTATATATATATATGTGTGTGTGTATGTATATATGACAAAACAACTACACTCACCTCCCATTCTGTGTCCAAAATGTGCTGGTAATCCACACAGAATGGATGAAAAAGAATTGTAATTTTCTTGGGGAGCCATTTCCAGGATGCCAGTTCATTTCATCCCAAAGAATATTCCCATTCTGTTATGACCAAAGGGCATGGTGAACAGGAGTCATCTATGGTAACAAGGGCCTGGTCACCAGGACAGGGATTAGATTTGAAGCCAGTAACCGACATGCATCATGTCCTCAGAGGATATGTGGTCCCTGAAGAGAGAGCCTTTGTGCCAAGTAGGACCTCAGAGAAGGTTGGAAAGCAAGTGCTGTGCTATGGGGACCAGGTTCAGCATCACAAGGCAAGTGAGAAGAGAATGAAGAGGAGGAAGGAATAAAAAGCAGCAGGCAAAGTCGAGGCATGTGAGGAAGACACAGGGCATGCAGTGCCTGCAGAGGCACAGGCTCAGGGGAGGCCAATGGCAGAGAGGAAAGGAGCACAGAGAAAGGGAAGTGGACACCCAGAATAGGCCATTGGGAGAGCATCACCTGTATAGTGGGTAAATACAGAGGGAGGGGGAAGTCTCCTGTACACACATATGGAGAAAAAGGTAAAGGAAAAAAATCTCTTAAGGTCAAGAGGTCAAAGGGGCTGGGCTGAGACCTTGACCTTGTAAGGAGGGATTGGCATCCTGCTTATAACCAGTTGTAATGCTTAGTTTAACTGTTTGGTAATCTGAGAAATATTTAATTCATAGGAAGTAACACAGTATTTTCAAAGAATTAAAGTTTACTTGTGAGTAGCTCCTTCAGTCCTCTCTGGAAATGTCCAACTCAAAGAACTGAAGTACGGCCTATGTGCACAGGCCCAACCCACAAGCGAAGCCAGGAATATTGCCCAGGTTGGGGCTGACGTTCCCTCATGGAGGCCAGCTGGAGGCTCCTCACACCTTTGCCTCCCTAGAGGGGAAAGACAGAGACTGGCCACAACTCTACAACATGTATATATACTTCACATCCAGTGTTTTTTGGGTCTCACAAGGAGATCAGCTTTTATTAACGCTAGTTGAGGTTAACTGAAGACTCTAAGGATAAGTAAGATGCTGAGAAAACCAAACTAGAATCCAGAGCGCTCAGTTCTTTTTAGGAGGCCAATATTCAAATGGGTGCAAAATTTAGCAGCCAATTTTACACCCATTTAAGCTTGGAAGTCAAAACAAGAAGACCAGTGAACACCAGATCTGAATATGGTTCTAATAATGTGTTTGGCATTCACATCTTCCCTACCCCACTGGAGAGACTAGCAGTTATGAGAAACTTTATGCAGAGATAATAGGATACTAATAATAATAGCTAGCATTCATTGAGAACTTTTCTCATTTCTGAGCAATTAATATCAATTAATTCATTCACCACTCACAACAGTTCTATGAAGTAGATGTTGTTTTTATTTCCATTTTACAGACCAAGATACTGAAGGAAAAAGAGGCCAAATCACATGCCCTGAGGTCATAAAGCAACAAACATCAGGGCCAGGCCTGGTACACACTCAGTTTGACTACAAAGCCTGTGATCTTAATGCTCACGTGTCTTGTGTTGTATATTTGTACCACTGCATGCTTGGACAAGGTCTAAAAAGTATGCTAAATGATTCCTTTCAGATTTGTCACTAAGCCTGTGGATTAGAACTTTTTGCATTCATAGATTTAGTTGCCACTCAAACCAAGCGTGTGACCAATCATCAAAAAAGATTCTGTGCTTCTAAAAGATGATGTCCTGGATCATTTGTCTCTCTGTGTTTTGTTTTGTTTTTGTTTTTGTTTTTTTTTTTTTTTTGGTCTAATCAAATGCCTGGCATAAAGCAGTGGCCCATTAACCATTTGGCATATGGATGAGATGACTGCTGGTGAAAGATTGGCTGATGCCATCAACAACACTCAGATTCCATATTCTGCACTCAGCACAGTGCACTGTAATTAGTTGTCTAAAACACCTGTCTCTCCTAGTAAGTTTCAGGCTCTGTGAGTGTGGAAACTATGTTTTATTTTTCATTTTATCCAAAGTAAAGGGAAAAGTATCTGGGGCATAACTGTACTTACCATTTTTTTGGCAAATAGGTAAATTAGGTTTATAAAATCCCACACCTGCCCACAAAGAAAGCTGGGTTCAGTGCCACCAGTTCACATGAGTGTTGCCTGGGTTGCCAGGATTCCACTGTGATCTCATTCTGACTATAGGGAGGGATTTGTTGAGTCAAGTCAACCTAAGCTTGTTTAAATGACAAAAAGTTCATTTTCTGAGCACTGGCAATGCATGTGGCAGAAGAAGAGAGGGTGACGAGGACGGTTGGAGTGGAGAAGATGCCCTGGGTGGAGAAAGGGTTCACACATGAATGAAATCACCAAGTATTATTCATGGAGAAGTCTCTGCCCTGGGCAAATGTATGTAGCCCAGAATGTTCACTGGATGTGCTAAGTATGGAAATTAAAAGTGGCAAGAACCAGTGGGATCCATCTATGAAGACCATTAAACCAGAGAGATGCAATGAGTGATCAGGAGCTGTGCCTGAAAAGAGGAATCATGAAGGGGAGCAGCAGAGTTTTATGAAGAGAAGACATAGCCTTTATTAACAGAGAAGAGAGTACCGTAGGGAATTTTGTGTGTGGATATCTGGAATAGGTTGGTGTCTTCTTAACTGCTATATTCAACAGCATGGCCCAATAAAAGAGAATTTTGAACAAAGAAGGGTCATTTCAGTGCTACAAATTACACCTTCCTGCTAGAAATGCCAACTGATACACAACGGAGACCTTAGAAATAGATTTGCCAATTTTCACACAGAGACAGAACATGGTCCCCTAAATCATCAGCGATCCCATTTTTTATTCCCACAAGTCCCATGGCTAGAGTCAGACTTAGATCATCCTAAGTGTATTTCAAAAAGTATTAATTGACATTCTAAGAAAAATAGTTTAATGGTCAAATGAGATTGGGATTTCTAGCTGCGGTGGAAAAAACACTGACTCGGGAAACAGGAAACCCAAGTTCAAGTCCTTGCTTTGCCACTTCTTGGCCAAATGACCTTAAAAAAGTCACTTTATATCTTATAATTCTCAACATTTAAAATCCAAAATGCATAAATACAATCACTAATCAAATGATATAATGCATGTGAATCCTTTGAAAATATACAACAGAGTAAAGCCACAGCAACTATGAAATGAGAATTCACTGCGAGACTTTAAATGCTTATCCATTGCTATGGCCTGGATTTTGCATACACCCATATTTATATGTAGCAGCTCTATCCCATTATGACTATATTTGGAGATGTGGCTTTTAGGAAGTAATTAAGGTTAAATAAGGTCATAGAGGTGAGGTCCTCATCTAATAGATTTAGTGACCTTAGAAAAAGAGAAAGCAGGAAATCTCTCCTGCTCCTTGCACACATGTACACACACATGGAATGACCCTGCCAGGACTCAGCAAAAAGGCAACTGTCTGCTGGCCAGAAAGAACCCTCACCAGAACTTGACCACGTAGGCACCTTGGTCTTAGACCTTCCAGAACTGTGAGAAAATAAATTTCTGTTGTTTAAGCCACCTAGTCTCTGGTATTTTGTTATGGCAGCCCCAACAGATAAAGGCTAGGTCTATATTTGTTAACATTATTTTCCATGCTTATATTTATATTTTTACAGTTGGTGTCATGTGTTCAGAAACAGAGCTGGCATACACAGGAGAAGGAACACAATCTCATCTCTTGTCAGAAAAATTCTCTGTGGGAGCAAAAATGGATTTGTGAGACTTAGGGAGGAAGATAAAATGTCTAGAATGAAAAAATGGAAAATGATCGTCGCTGACATAGGTGACCCTGTAAGGAACTAAGTGCTGATTTCTAAGATGCAGAGTGTGACTAGAAAGGGGACAGGTGACACCAGGAAGAAATTAGCATGTCTGGCTGCAGAGTTTAGGAAACAATAATTTTTGTATAAATACCAGTTCAAGAAAAATTAAATCTGATAAGCTTATATTTTAATTCTAAATTAATTGATAAGCTATATTTTAATTCTCAAAATAACCATCAAAGCTCATATTAAAAATTGTTCCTATGAGCTTTTAATGTTCTAAAGAATAGTATGACTGTGATTATGTTTTAGTCAGCTATTTCACTCCTGTAACTAAAAGATTTGACCAGAACAATTGTAGAGGAGGAAAAGTTTATTTGGGGGCTCATGGTTTCAGAGGTTTCAGTCCATAGACAGCCAGCTCCATTGCTCAGGGCTAGAGGTGAGGCTGAACATCATGGTGGAAGAGTATGGTGGAGGGAAGTGGCTCACATGATGATCAGAAGGCAGAGAGAGAGACTCTATTCACCAGATACAAAATATATACCCCAAAGGTGTGCCCCCAATGCTCACCTCCTCCAGCCACACACTATCTGCCTTCAGTTACCACCCAGTTGATCCCATCAGGGGATTGATTCACTGATTAGGTTAAGGCCTCATAACCCAATTTTTTCTCCTCTAAACCTTCTTGCATTGTGTCACACATGAGCTTTTAGAGGACACCTCACATCTAAACCATAACAGATTGACAACAATTACTTAAATATTTCAAAATAGTAGGGAAGATTTTAGATGATTCCAACTATCCCTGCCCGCTGCAATGGTAAATGTCAGAAGCAATAGATATGCCAGTGACATTATATTTTATCTTTAGGTATTAAAGTATCATAGTATAACCCATAAATATATACAATTGCTATGTGTCAATTAAAAATAAGAATACATTTTTTAAATTAAAATTCCTCTAAGATAATCTGTTTTACTGAACAGAAAACTATGAGACTCTTGCTCAGCTATTTCATTCATTCTTGGAGAAGCAGGCCAGGAGCTCTTAAGCTACGGAGAACTGTCCTATCATGGTAGCCTTCTATTTTATTTTCTTCATTCTCCTTTAAAATTTTAGGCTTACTTCCTTCCAGCTGTCTACAGTAGCACAATGCAAATGCTGTTTTCATGGTCGCCTTCCCTAGGAAAGACTCTGAGGAAGCATGTTGGCATCTCTGTAGGTAGGTAGCTCAGTAGTTTAAGAGGGTGCATGAAGTGCTATTATGAAGGTCATTATTGCTTCTTAATCCATGAAATTGATTCTTTAGTTCATTCATTGATGCAATCAAAGGTGAGGTCCTCATTAATTTCTTGGTTCATTCTTTCATTATTTATTGGGCCAACTTGTTGGTTCATTTGCTGATTCATTCATTGATTCATATGTATTTATTCCACAAATACTTATTATTTATACTAGTGCCAAGGAACTTATAGTATAAAGGAGAAGGCAAACAATAAACAGTAAGTTATATAGTTTATTTTGTTTAAATTAGGATAATAGCTACAAAAGAAATATATTGGGAGTATAAAATGAGGGATCCAGTGGAATCTGGGATGCATCAGAAAGGGCTTTCCTGAAAACTCATTATTATAGCTGCAAGTCTAGGAATGTGGTCAAAGGGGAGGGAAAGGTACATCACCAGGCAGGGTTCTGGCTGTGGGCAGGAACAGGGAGATCAGGAGGTCAGGAGCCAGGAAGACCAATGTGGCCAGAGTGTGGGGAGCAGGAGCAAGCTTTACACAGAAGAAATGGGACTCAGGAGGCCACGACCAGGCAACTTAGGGCCCTCTGAGTGTTTATAAGAAATGTACACTTTAAGAGCAAGGGAAAGGTCCTGATGAGTTTTAAGCAAGGAGCAGAATGATTGCAGGGAAGGCTTTCTTTGCTTCCTGCAGCCTCTCCTGTCCTATCAAGACTTACTCTCCAGAGCAACATAATCCTGGTTAGAGGAAATTGGAAAATGCTCTCTGGCATTTGATGATGTCATGTGCTTGCCTAGCCAGTTTAGGGTTGTGTTGTTCTTTTCTGAACACAGTTAAATATTTAAAGGCAGAGCACTGGACAGCTATCGACTTTGACCAGAGATGAGTAATTAGTTAATGGCTGCAAAGTGTTTTGTGGATGCAAAGTAAAGTGGAAAATATTATTAAAATGACCTGCCTGGGTAGTGGCAGTTGATGGAGCTTCAAGGCAAGCTTTTTCTCTATGATGTTCTCCCTACATCAGAGCAGCTGGTCCTCTGCCATGGGTAAGAACAGGCCATTCGGGGGGAGAGAAAATCGACAGCAGGACAGGGCTTCGTTTGCTTTACTTTAATCTGAGATAAATGTTCTGGGGGGTGGGCATTCCTTCTACTTAAACACACAGTCACTAGACACTCTGCAACTGACCTGCCTTCCTACTGTCACTTCCTGAGTGAGGGAGCAAATCCTGAGACCATCACTAGCTAACAGTGTGAAGTTAGGTAAATGACCTTAGCTAATTTTAGTTAATTGTCTTTAATTAAGCCAAGCCTTACATTGCTCAAACACAGAGTTGTCCATTCATTTAAATGTTCACCAAATAATTTGAAAACTGTTTGCTGAAAGGCAGGCTAGACCAGGACACATAATGGTAAGCAAGACAGAATTCCTGTCCTTAGGAGAGAAAGATGTAAGTCATGTGGCAAGGGGATACTGAAGGTAACAGCAATTGCTGTAAAAGCACATAAATAAATACATCTTTGTGTTTAACTTTTCATTCTGAAATAGTTATAGACTTACAAAAAGTTTAAAAAATAGCACTGAGAGGTCTGGTGTACCCATCCCCCAATATCCCTAAAAAGGAACATTTTATATAACTATGGTACAATGTAAAAGTCAGGACGTTGATGTTAGTGCTATCTGCAGAACTTATTCAGACTATACCAATTTTTCCATGCCTTTTACATGTGGTTTTGAAGCTTTTCTTATGACCTTCAATCTGGGTTGCCCTTACGATTTGCTTTTACCAATAGCATGTGGGAAAGGTGAAGGCCTCCCAGTTCCATGCCTAGGATTCAACAGGCCTTGAGAGCCTCCCCTTGCTATCTTAGAAACCTCCTCACTGTGCAAGCAATCCTGGATTAGTCTGCTGGAAGACGGGAAGCCATGTGAGCAAAGCCAAGACATTTGAGCCAAGGCCATCATAGACATCTAGCACCCGGAAGCTCTGCCAGATGACCACAAGCACATGAGTGAGCCCAGATGAGGTCAGCCACACCTGACCCAGATTAGCAGCACCTCCTTACCCATGCATAGAAACATGAGAAAAACTAGACATTTATTAACATATGCCATTGAGGTTTGTGGTTGTTTTTATGCAGCATTATTGTGGCAATAGATAACCAACGTGGCAAGAATCTTAATGCCTTTCCTATCTTGAGAATTTAATTTTCTTTTCCTGGATACAGTGGATTCAAAGCTTTGTCTGAGTTATGCTAGATTTCTGCCTTGTGAGAGCAAGCAGCACCCTTCCGGTAGAAGACAGTGATGTGTTTTGCTCTTGTGTACAATACAGCCTACAAATCTCTTGCAGGCTGCTGTCTGGCAGAGCTGGAGGCAGGATGCTGGCATCATCCTTCAACCTGAAAGAAGTGAAATCGAACACCAGCTCCTGGGCCCAACCATTTCCTATCCAATCCCTAGCAAGAGTAAGAGCTGACTAGGGAACTTCAGGGCCTAGGTTTCTAACTTGATAGGCCAGAGCCAAAATATTTTCACATGCAGATATTTGTTACAAATATTTATAGGTAGGGGGGGATCATCTCTGAGCACAGCCTGAATTGTGATATTCTCTACCGTCAGTAGATGTCATGTAACTCCATAGTTTCTCTGACCCTGATGGATTTTTTGTAAAAATCACTTCAAACAGAATATCGATCTCCTTAAATTTCTTTTCAAAGGCTGAAATTTTCTCCAATAGACAAGGAAAGAATGCATTATGATGATCTATTAACAAGCATTTCACAAATTAATTCCTATTCATATATTATGGCTAAATCTAGCACACCAACTATCCCTGTGTACCCTAGTTACTGATTCCAAATGCAAAGTCGTCAATAACTTTGATGACTACTTGCTTTCATTACCCATCCTCACAATAATCCAATAAAAAGCTTCCATTTCTAGGCAAGCCACAAATACAACTCAACAACTCAATATTGCCATTGCTACACATCAGCTGACTCAAGCTCACTTTAACCAATCAATATAAAGACTGACTCTCTCCCTCCAGTGGAAAACAGAGACCAAGGTCTCAGAATCAGCAAATTAGTCTGGGCTTGAGTAAACCTAAGAAGGCTTACTTGTATGCTGTCTCTTAAAAAACTGGCATTTTCTCTGCTCAGTCTGTCTACTTCAAGGCTCTATTTGCTATATATAGGCTATACTTAACAACAAAAAAAATGCAGGTCAAAGAGATATTATTCTGGAGCTTGCAGACATTTATAAAAATTGGGTAAAAGATTATGTAAAGGTAAATACAGCTTAACCTTTGTAGCTAGCAACATTCATTGGACCTTTTCAGAAGCTTCTAGAAATGGAAGTCTACATCCTTATTTTTCTATTCACAGTCTGCATTTTTATTTTTCAGAAACAGTAGTTGAAATGAGCTAAGCTTAAAAATAAATGTGAAAATATTTTTAAATTAATTTTGATAGAACCATGTCTGACACGGAGATTAAGTTCTGGTTAGGTTAAGTTCAGACTGAGAAAATGGGATGTCTCCCATCTTCTACTAAGTACAGAGAACACATTCACTGAGTTGATGTTGAGCAAAGGAGCTCATCCCATTTAAATTGTGAAGTTTTTTTCTTCCTGAATGCAAATCATTTAGCTGGAGGTTGTTAATACACACAGTGCAGCTCCCTTGTAATAATATTGCAATTATTTCTGTCACTAGGTTGAAGCTCCTCAGGGTCAGGGATCACATATTCCTGTTTCATTGCTATCTATTCATTGCATAAAGAAGAAATGTCTGCTACATAGTGGGCATGCTCTACCCATTTGTTGAATGAATGCATAAGTAAGTGCATGAATTAATGTCTCAATAAACTAATTAGTGAACCTAGGACTATGGCCATAATATTCACTGTCAGACAAAGAGTTTAAGACCCACAGCAGCTTCCTTAACCATTCAGTCTGCAGAGACCTCTCTCTTTATAATAGAACTGTTGTCACCTTAACCAGATCCCTTTATAAGGCTGATCATCCATCCTCCAGTTTTTATGAATATCAACATCTAAGGGCACATAGCAGCACCATTCTTTGGAAAATTACTCTGAGCTGACAAGAGTGGCCTTGCTATAAATGTTTGGAAGATTATGTAATCCCTTCGTAGGAAAGGCCAGTTGCCAACGACAATGATTCAAGAATACAAACTATAGTCCCTATAGTCCCTTTACTTCAAGGTGGAGCATTTCTGTGGTGTAATTCAGTCTCTAGAGCTCCCTGTGAGATCTGATTAGGTTAGATGTTAGCCAAACTCTTTTCTGGACTTAAGTTCTTCCCGTCCTATCTTGCATCCTCACATCTACATAGGTTTTCCTGATGCACTCCTTTAATAAATTCATTGCACAAGAATCCCCATATTCAGCTCTAGTTGGTAATGAAAGCTCCTCCCCCAGAGGTAAGATGGATTATTGAGCCTGGTAACTATGTACCTGCATCTTTCACCCAGAATGCACTGGGTTATGGTTCAGGTAGAGAGGCATGCATTGACTTCTATGTAATATCCTTGCATTTGAGAGGTGTTAAAAAAGTGGTAATTATATGACTTGTAGAATTGGTCAGCTGCTTGTTGAAGAGATAAGTGCTGATTTAAGCACTGATTTAACAATTTAAAACAAAATGTGAATGTCAGAAAGCCTTCTTGATGGTATTTATAAAGACCCTCATCTCCTATAGCAAGAGAGAAATCATGCTGAAAATTGAGACCAGAACCTAATTGTAAGAGCCAGAAACTTCAGAAGGAATTGGATTCTTAGCTTTGATAAGACTTCTAATCAAAAGTCAGAGCACTGATGGGGGAAAAGTTAGACCTTGATTCTGAGAGTAAGCATTGGACAAGATCCTGAGGGCTAAATGAAGGATAATTTATTTATATGGGACACCTCTCATGGCACAATGCTTATCCTGATAGGATCATCAGCACTGCTCCTGATACACTGGATAGGAAGCCTCTCAATAAATGTAAAAAAGTAAAAACCACAGTAAACACTATAGAGATGGCAGAATTTCAGTAACACAGTATAGAGGGAGCATCAAAAAGCTGATTGAGAGTATAAGAATGGATCTATTCTACACAACCAGGAGCTCATCATCATCTTACTATGTTCCTCTGGAGGGCCCACAGGACAATTTGCTTTTCTAAATACTGGTGATGGGGGAAAGCAGCATTGTTGAGAAGCTCATAGTGTTTGTTTTCTGCAAATCAGTACTGACAGTATGCAATGTTTTTATAGAAGTGGACTCCCTGAAAGCAGTGTGAACGATGAAGGACCAGAATGGAAGAGGCCAGGTGGCAGCACTCAACCATCTAAAAGAAGGTGGGCATAAGTATCTTAATTGGCATCCCAGTTAAAATTGCTGCTAAGCCTATTCCCTGCAGACCCCCTAACTGCCTGTATTTCCCTCTATTTTGGCACTGACCCTTCCACACTGAAATGAGAAGCCTGTTCATTACCAGAATTCCCACTCCTGAATCATAGATTCAATGCAACTTTGTTTTTCATATAAACAAAGGTTAAAAAATGATAAAAGGACATTTTGAGGAAAAATTATTTCTTACACACTAAATATTATAATTGTACTAGACTATAACTAGGTAATATGAAAAATGTATGTTTAATCAAACTAATAATTTGGCATCGCATAAACACACACATACATGCAAATGAAGCCAGAGATTACCTGATGATGTTAAAGTGTGAATTTTCTCTTTTCACTCTCTTAGGTTAAACCATTTCCTATTTGTAAATGCAATCTGGGGGGCAACCCTGCAATGTGTTTCTGGGTTCAAAGCAGTGAAGCATGTCCTCAAAACCATCAGATATTTTGGAAAACACTTGGTTTCAGACCTTATCTTATGGAACAATGGCTATTTGTTAAGTGAATCTAACTGCTGTCACAAATATCCCCAAATCCTAGCATGGTAAAAATTTGTTTCTCATTCACATCATGCACCATGGTGACCATGCATGGAAAAAAACATTATGGACCAGTCCAGAAAATGGCGTCTATCCCTTATGCCTGTACTATGTCACATGGCTTCACCTAGGTGAACAGGTTCTGGGAATGTCAAAACAGTGGCCAGAAAGAAAGAGAGAAACAAAGATATTAGTGAGCACTAGCTCTCCCTGCCCCAGTGGAATTTCCACTTAAATGTGGTGTTTTTTTGCACCCCGGGACATTCACATAGATCCTGAAGGGAAGGGAGGACCTCCAAGCATGTTGACACTTCTTTCTTCTCCAAACACAATTGTAAGCTCTTTACTGGTGGCCTCGCTAAGAGGCTGGTTCACCACCTCTTCTTGAAACAGATGTCTGCAGTAGGTTTTTCTAACATACACTATTTTGGAAATGAAGATTCTCCACATTAACTCTTTAGGCACCCAAATTTTTATAGCACATCACATTTTTTGTTCCATTGATCAAAATAGTTGCTAATGGGTTGCTCAACACATTTCACAACTGTCGACACTGGAAAGTACCTCTACTGTCCTCAACACTTCTTTCAACACAGTTTGAGAGGGAAAAAAAAGTTTCTACTGCTTAGGGACAATCTTATTTAACTAAACTATCAGTTGTGTTTCTCTGCCTTTACTTAAACCCATCACCTACGTCTGTTTCCTGATGTTTGTGCCCTTGTATAGTCCCCTCCCCTTGAGTGTTGGCTAGGCTTTTTGACTCATTTGTAGTGAAAATAATATAACAGAAATAATTGGATGTCAGCTCTAACTTTATATTCTAAAAAAGAAGATGACTGCCATCTTGGATGCTTATCTGCTGTTTCTTACTCACTTTTCAAAAATCCAGCTGCTAGTTTGTGAGAGGACTTATAAGAGGCTAAGTGCCAACTGAGAGACAACTCCAGTCAGACCAGTGAGGACCTGAGGTCCTTATTCCAACACCCATGAGGCAGTGAATCTTTCCAAGAATGAGCTTAGAACCAGATTCCCCTCCAATGAGCCATCAGATGAGACCACAGCTCTAGTTCACAGCTCCACTGAAACCTGAGTCAGAGGCTCCCATCACTGTATTTCTGATCAGCCAGAACAATGAGATAATATGTTTTTGTTTTGCTTACTTTTTTATTTTGAAATAATTATAGATTCACAAGAAGTTTCAGGAATAGTACAGAAAGGGCTCACATATACTTCACTCAGTATCTCCCAGTGGTTATGTATTATATAACTATAGCACAATGTCACAACCCAGAACAAAACCAGGTACCATATGTATAGAGTTCTGTACCATTTGCCTAATGTATAGATATGTGTAATCACAACAATCAAGATGCAGTCTTTCTATCAACACAAAAGTCCCCCTCACAGAACTCCTTATAATCATATCCATGCTGAGCACTATCCCTCCTTGGCAACCACTAACTTATTCTCCATCTCTGTAATTTTGTTATTTCGAGAATGTTATATGAGGGCCTGGGGATAGTTCAGTTGGTAGAGTACTTGCACAAGGCCCTGGGTTCAATTCCCAGCACCATAGAAAAAAAAAAAAAAAGAATGTTATATGAATAGAATGATATTACATATAACCTGTCAAGGTTGACTTTTTCATTGAGCATAGTGCCCTTCATATCCATCTTTTTTTTTTCAACCATTAAGTTTTGTAGCAATTTATTATGCAGCAATAGATAAATAATGCACCACTCTTGTGGGGGAAATTACTTTCTGATTAGAGTGAGCTGAAAAGAGATTTACCATTGGGTACAAAAACATGTACATGGACTGAATACCTCTTATCAGTGTTCATACCAAAGAAAAGAAATTCACAATAACCTCAAACTCATGTTCCTAGGACTCCTCTGTTCACACCGTGGATGAATTGGAGAGGATTATAATTGCACCAGTATAAACTAATGTTTCTCAAAATGTGTCTCACCAAACAACAGTTCCATGAGAGGTAGCTCTTTGAAGATTACTCCCCTCAAGTTAAGCACTGAGAGCACAGTATTATGTCATAGTTGGTGGTTATGGTTGGTCCATAAGTGTGCATAAGTTCTTCTGGAAAAATGTGTATCTTTATATCATTAAGCCTCAGCCCTAAGAATTCTGATTCTGTAGTGTTATATAGGGAGATTTGGAACTAGGGTTTTTGTTTGTTTGTTTCATTTTGAGCAAGCTTTTGTAGTGATTCTGAGGCAGATACCCCAGCACCGTATCTGGAGCGATTTCACTTTACAGTATTTTCTCCTGCCCTTGGATTTTTTCCATACTCAGAACACTTCTCCATTGCTTTGTAGCCTCGATAGCTTGGCTTGCTACCTTAATATCATTCACTGAATAGTAGGGAGCAAATGGAATAGCGAGCCATGCATGGACGTCATTTTAGTTCTGCCACTACTTGTACAATGTTGAGACCCTTCTTCGAGATATCTCAGCCTTAGTCACACTGCCACTTCACACAGTTGGTGTGAGGCTTTCAAAATATTGTATGAATTATGCTGATCTATGGTAGGAGCACTGTAAAGCCTAGTTAGACGCTGGGACCGTGTCTCTCCTTCCTCCTAAATTATTTGGAAGTCTGACTGCTCCATCTTACAGTACTCCAGCAAACTCATCCCTTTGATTTCAGCTGTTGGTAGCCCCATGCTCTGCCATTGTGTCTGTGACAGTGATAACCAGAATGCTTTTTGTGTGTGTGTGCTTTTACCACTGTTGTTCATGGAGCAACTCCATGGCATGACATTCCCCCTTATGAATCATTTATTGGCAGGCCAACTGCCAATGAAAATAACCACAGGTAGAATCTAAAGGCTGATTTTGTTTTCTAATACATTTTCCCTTTTGTAAAGGACACCATTATTAAAGTATTTTTTAACAATTTCTGGAAACAGTTACTTCTTTATAAGAGTCTCTGGTTGGTAATGAAAGAATGAACATTAAATGCTTTTACATAAGTGGCTGGGGGGGAAATAGGAATAGTTGTGTTAAGAACAGTATTTAATTAAGAGCATTTTATGGTGCTGTTAAGGTAGTAGAACCCCACAGCTTGCTTTACTAACTCTCCATTTCCAAATGTAGCTTGTGCTGTTTTCCTTCCATTTTCTACATTTTGTTTCCTGGGCAATTTGAAAACAGCAGGCCAGTTTGGGGATAAACATTAAAATACAAATACTTCAGCTGTACTGATTTTGCAAAGCAGCCACACAAAGCTCTTGCAGTTTTAAACATATTTTTAAAAACACACATTTCTTGGGGACCGCTGTGCCATAATATCTTACCATGAATAGGTTGTTGATTCGTGGTGACACATTTAATGTCAGTGCTTTTATTTCTTAACATAAAATTTGGGCAACAGACCTGGCCCAGACTCTGAGGGAGGCAATGCTGACAAATTCCTGTTTTGTTAATATGCTGAGTCCTTTCATGGAGAACCTGGATTTGTAGAACACATTGACTGGACACTTCTGGGGTCTTCCAAGGCCTCCTTGTATGACGGGCTGTTTTACAGTTCTGGTTCTTTTGCAAATACAGTTAGGGCCAAGTATATTAAAAAGCAGATCTGACACGCTGCTTACAATTTCCAAGGGGTTCTCTCTCATGTACTGGCTCAATTCTTGCAAAAGCTTAGTGAGGGTGAATGTTACTATTTTCATCACATTGATGTGGAGGCTGCATCTCAGGTGAGCAAGGCAACTTATACAGAGCTCCTAATTGTCAGAGAAAGAACTTAAACTTAGGTGCCTGACCGGCTATATATATACATATATAGAACTCAGCTTCTCTTGTTTAGTAAATATCTCTCCATATGTCCAAAGGATGACACCCTCCAGGGAAACAATAGGTCCATGTAGTAGGAACAAATCAGGCAGGTTAGATATTTGGGAGTGTTCCTCTGGTTTTACATGCTCAAACTTATCTTTCTCCTAGTGAACACCCTTCAAAGCCCAGTTCTTCATCTGTGTGCCTTTCCTCAGTTCTGCCACCTTCATTCTTTCAATAAAGTACTTTTTTTGTGCTTGGAATTGTGCTTAGCATTAGGGATTTACCAAGAACAACATGGTCGAGTTTTAGGAAGTCACTGTCAAATGACGTAAGACAGGTATTAAGCTTAAAACTGCAGAAAAGATTTTTAAGTTATAGTGGTGCTAAATGCTACAAAAGATAAGAACATGGAGTTTTGAGGATGTAAAATAAGGACAACTAGACCTGGAGGAGAGAAATGAGAGAAGATGCAGACTGTGGGAAAATGTTAAAGCACCAATAGTGCTTTCCCTGAGAAATAGCATGACCCTTGTTCTTGGGATTATAGTAGGTGATGGTTTACGGTTCTTCCCCCGCTATTCTGTACGGCCCTCAATGATGGGAAATACTTTATCTACATTCCATTCACCTCTGAGCTTGGGGCAAGGGCCAGTGACATCTGCAGCTGTTTTTTGTGCCCACTGAAACAGGGAGTCAACTTCCTTCTTCCTTATCTTCAAGGTAATAGCTACACAATTTCAAGTTCCAAGCTGATCGTTAGCTAGTGTTCTAGGGAGACTGAACCACACACAAATGTTACTCTTAGTATTTCTATTACCATTAATAATCTTTTATTTGTATATTGTTGTATATGTGTTTAAAGTTTCCATCATGTTCATACATCATTTCCTGATGTTAACCAGGCTCAATATATTTAAATAACACCAGAGATTATTTACTAATATTAATTACATTAATGTTTATAGAACACTTATTTTGTGCTATGCCTCCCTCTAGGCATTCGTAAGTATTTTCTAATTTAATCTTCACATAAAAAAAGAATTATTCTTTTATAGATGAGGTAAGTGATGCATCAAAAGCTTACATAAGAGCTGGGGTTGTGGCTAGCATGTGTGAGGCACTGGGTTCAATTCTCAGCACTACATCAAAAAATAAATAAAATGTAGATATTGTGTCCCTCTACAGCTAAAATATTTTTTTAAAAAAGCTTACATAACTTTTTCAAGAATCCAGTGAAGGGTGGTGGCATTATTTGAACCAGATGGTTTATATCTGGAGCCTGTAGGCTGAGGGACTATTTGAAAATACATATCTCCATTATTTGTCTAGTCTGATGCCCCCTATAAAGTGGTCTTCCTAATTCAATACTGGAATTTTGCTGAATTTACTGCTTCATCTAAAGAAATTGTTCTATAGGTGTCCTGCATGAACCGGCACATGCAGACATCATTACCTTGAAGGGATGTTCATACTCGAGAGGAGTTTGACATTGCCCTGAATCTGTAGATGGAGAGGGATGACGGCTGTATTCCTCGTAGCTCACAAGATAACCATCTGGAATGAACCAATCCATTCACAGAGTGGTCAAGCTGTTATTAATTGGGGGTTGAGCTGATATTAGCAGAATTGGTGGCCTACTGGCCGTTGGATTTAATAGGCTGCACAGACAACCAGTGTTTCCATTGGCTAGCCTGTCTCAAGGAATTCAGAACTATTCTCAGTTCAGATCCTCAGCAAATCTTTATAAACACAAGATAAAATCACCATTTTCTTTTTCAGTGCTATTGTTTTATCCCCGTCACCTTGGAGAAGCCCTATGCAGACAGACCTGAATCTTTGGATCCAGCTTAACTGCTCTTCACGGTGATACCTGTGTCTCTTCTCTAGTAGATCCAGCCTATGGATGCAGAATCATTAAGTGACTTTCACTGCTTCCCCTACCTCCAGTGTTTTCTCTCCCTGACTAGTTCAGTGTTAGATGTTCCAGAATGAGTAATACGAGGACAAAGAAATGTTTGGTTCATGCATTCATTCATCTCTTTGGAGGACCATCAGTGCTCACTCCTTTTATAATCATTTAATATCACTTAAAGCATTAACTGGCTCCTTTGATTTTTACTTTATACGCATGCGCATCAAATTCCTTTGTTCTTTGGGGATGTTGCTCTATTTGCAAATACCTCCTGGGCAGCCTTTCTCCATGTAGGTTTTCGAGTTTTCTTTTTTTCTACACAGACTGTCGCCTTCAGAGGATCCTGCTTCTCAAGCTAGAAATGCTGGAGAGTGCTCTGGGTCAGCTGTAAATGCTTGGGGCTTAGTCGGAGTTCTCCCCTTAAGCCAGTCACGTGACTATGTCCCCTCTCAAGTCTTTAACTTTTTCCTCTGCAAAACAGGGTGTTGGGTAGGTGATTGGTTCACTGTAAAGAAAATTGCTAGTTGTAAATATTTTTTTCTGTTTCTCTTTTTCTGAATTTAGCAAAGTACTGGGGTTATTTAAATTTAAAGTAGGTAGAAGGAGACCTGGGAATAAGTTGACCAGGTATTGTATGATTTGACCAAATTGCATTAATGAGGAAAGAGGGAGAAATTGTCATTCCTGGTTCACAAAGCCAGTATCTAGGGAAAAAAATCACCCTGCCCTCCAGGATTCCTCAAATGACAGAATATACTAGTGGCGAGGAAAAACCTATGAGCAACTTTTGCCATGACCACATTTGACCCTGTTGGCAATCTTGTTCAAGTGACTGTGTTCTATCCAAGTGGCTGTCGACCAAAAGCAGGAAGAGGAAAAATTATGTATGTCTCTGGATTTGGGTGGTTCTCCCTAATATTAATCACTTGTCACTGGAATTGTCCCTGAGCCCAGAGCTGGCACTGAGCATAGTACAAGAAACTGAAAGAAATGCTTTAGTTTATTTAATATTTCTGAAACTTTACATAATCTTCCCACACAGCTGTAACCTCTACAGATTTGGAAGCCACCCTTCACATACCCCCTGAGACTTTTGGGCTATTAGTTCTGACAGACTTCTCAGTTCCTTCCATTTCTGACTCTCCAAAAGATCCATCCTGGAGCTCAGGCAGGGGCAGTGCATCAAAAAATAGACACTAATATCTACACTTTCTGCTGTAACCATGGACATCTGTTGTCATCATTGGACTCACTCTTTCAAATTTCTCCAATAATATGAACCAGGAGAAATGTTTGGCTTTGGAGCTGACAGCTAAAGTCCTCCAACAGCTAATCCATAGCCCCAATTAATATTCTTGACATGCTTTGAATCTTAAGTTGTTGAAGTTTTTAATTAAATATTGAAGAATTTTTGTGGCACAACATGACAGCCTACTGCCAGATAATTTACACTATCGTGTTACATTATTTTTTAAAGCACTTTCCCTAGTAGGCAAAATCCCTAAGACATGCCACCAACCCAAAGCACAAGGGTTTTCCATAAGCTAAATTTTCAGAAAAGATGCTTGTGAGCTTGGTTAGCATTTCTCCTAAAAGTCTTCAGAGAAAAAAATCTTTCCTTAGCATAGTTATTAATATTTAACAGCTCAATGGATTTTAGGGGTTTTCTGCTTTATACAAATATTTGTTAAAAGTTTAAATATGTTTTAATAAACTCTTATTTAATTTTTATAATATACTATAGCATAATAATTTCATATTTCCCTTGAAGAAGTGAAAAAAGTGAGACTTATTTTGCAGGCAGTTTGTAACAAGGTCACAGAAGGAGAAGTTAGCAAAGCAAGTATTTGCTTTGACCTTCAGAGGTCAGAATCCTTTCTCAGATCCTGGCCCTTTTTTAGGGGGGCAGGAGGGAGTACCAGGGATTAAATCCATGGATGCTTAACCACTGAACCACATCCCCAGACCTTTTTATGTTTTATTTTGAGACAGGGTCCTGCTAAGTTCCTGAGGCTGGCTTTGGACTTGGGATCCTCATGCCTCAGCCTCCCACGTTGCTGGGATTACAGGAGTGCACCACCTTGCCTGGCCATTTGCTCCTTTCTATTAAACTCATTAGCACTTTTTTCTTGAGACTTAGGGAATGACTACTGACTTCACATATTTCCTTCCAATTCCATGGTCTTTTCTTAATAACTAACTCCTTTCTTCCACATTTTATTGATCAGCTATTATGTGCTACATTCAAACCAGTGCATGTGCACACAAACTCACACATACTGCCCCCAATGAAGAGCGTCTTCCAGAGGTAAGATAGTTTCTGGCATTCATGTATGCATGCATTCATTCATTAACTGAGCACCTACTAATATATTCTACTAAGCCCTGGGGATTCAGCAAACAATTCAATCTTTGTCCCTGAATCCATGCAACATATGCTCTTGTGTTTCCACCTAGTTCTGTCTTCATTTCCCCTTTTCCTTCCACATGCTTACTCTAATAAGGTCTTTGCTGAGTCATGAGGGGTCGGCATGCTATGGGTTTAAGGTATCCATTTTCAAGTGGAAACTGATAAGACGTTCTCTTCACCATTTACTTCCAATTATTTCATAGTCAATTATGACATTGAAAGATATTTTCATGTATTTTATTTCTTCTCATCTTTATTTTATTTTTGCTTAACCTTTTGAATATGCAGTTCACACGTCCCCCATCTTGTCTGTGAGCTCTTTGAGTCACTCCATGGTGACTCTACACCTAGTATAAGCTATAAAAATATCCACTGAATCAATTCCAAGTCCATTTCTCTGCCTCTTGTTGTTGCTATGTGTCTATAAACATGAGGTGGCAACTCTAAAGTCTTGTTATAACAGGCTGGCTATACATATGAATAATACATACATCCTAAGAAATTCCTCAACCGGGCAGCAGATACTGCACTGAATAATCCTGCCAGCGACTGTAACTTCTTGATAAATATAACAAGTGCTCTCCTAAAAGTTACGCTCTCCTGAAAGTGAGTTTTAGACTTTTCGTCCCTTCTGAATAAAAACCACTACAGAAACGAATGGATGGAGAGGGACAGTTGAACAAAAATTGTCACATTTGTACCATGGTTTTCTCATCTTGGATGTATTCAATAAATGTACTCTACCTATACTTCTACCAGGTGAAAGTGTTTTTGTCAATAATAAGCATATTTATATTATAAACAAAATCTAAAACATATATAATTTTAGAGGCAATTTAATTGTTTCTCCTTTACATCTCATTTTCTGCTTGGCCTTACCAGTTTTGTGATCCACTTCCTTAGGGCTGTTCTCCCATCTCTGATAACTATTTATACCAAGATGTTAGTGTCTGATATATTATCAACTGCCTCTAGATTACACTAATGATATGTCATCACTATGTATCAAAACTTTCCCAAGAAGGAAAATATGGTAAAACAGAGAAAACTTGATGCTTTTCATCTTGCAACATATTGAGGTTCTGAGCTACCTGTCAATTCCCAAAGCCAACCTGGTAGAAGATCACATTTTGGAATGTGGCAGAACATTTAGCCTATTGATGTTTGAAAGGAATGCATATAAGATTTCATTGGTTTTTGCACTCTTTGTACCTAGACTGGGTTCGATCCTAAATGTCTTCCACAGATTAATTAAACCTCCCTGCACCCCTGTGCAGAAGACAAGCTCATCTTCCTGTAGTAGACAAGAAAATGGACACATAGAGAGCCCAGGTACAAACTGCCCAGTGGCACTCTGCTAGCAGGAAGAGCAGGGTTTAGTCACAACAGTCTGACCTCTGAGCCTGCCCAGTCAGCCACCATACCACACTGAGAACCACTGCAATGGTGGCTACAGAAGAGTGATTCAAACATTTACAGTAACCCACAGAGGAAAACAAGATTCCTTACTGTGGAGCCTCAAGGTACCTAGTCGGTCCCTAGGTACCTTGGGTTCATGTTCATGTTCATGTTTTTTCTTCCAGCTTCTCCTCCAACCTTCTTATGCCTTCTCACAGCTTTTTGTGCATCATGTGCTTTCTGTGTAGAATGCCCTCTCACCTTTGCCTAATGTGTATTCACTTTCCAGAAGTTAGCTTTAGGTTCACTTCCTATAGGCAAATATAGATACTTCCCCTGAGTTCCCAAGGCCCAAGACACATAGCTTCTCAGTGCATTTATCTTCACATACTGTAATCATCTGTTTACCTCCCTCTCCACTAGACAGTCTTTCCTGAAAAGTGAGATGAGCTTTTCATCTCCATCTAACCAGCATCTAGCCTGCTATCGGGCACAGGTGGCATGATTGGTGCAAACCCATCATCTCTGAGTGGGACTGGAATAAAACTGATTTCATATTAATGAAAGCTACATTGAGAATCAGAACTCTGGAAAGCATTAAATATTTCCATTTTCTTTTGTCGTTTTCCAAAACAAGAAACTACCTAGGAGGCATAGTAAATGGTTTTAAAATTAAGTAATGAAATACATCACTCATTTATTATAATCAGCTCTATGCCATGAGTAACTAGAGCAAGATTTAGGAGTGTGTGCTTCCTCTTTCCCTTCTTTCCCTTCTTCTCCTGCTCCTTAAAAGGAGTCTTTTCCAGCCCAGTCATCAGAATATTAGACATGGACTTTGGAAAATGGATGGAGGGGCCAGACCCAGAAAGAGAAGATGGGAAGACTAAGCCAAGCAAAAAAATTGATCTCCATCATCAAGAGCAAGGCTACAGGGATACAGCCAGAGAGAAGGAAAGAAGCACCTAGGACCATGAGAGGGAATATGGAGGGCAACCTGACCATGTGAAGGGCTCCATACTAGCCGTGAGATGAGAGAATTGGGATGTGTAGTGGAAGCTACAAGAAATGAGATAAGATATATCTTATATTCTTTCATTTTTATGAGATGTGAATGAAAACAACTTTTGATTATAGTCAGCTGTAATTCTTCAAGCATGACTCCTTTAAGGAACTGAGCCAACAATTCACAATAGCTAAACTGTGATGCCAACCTAGATGCCCTTCAATTGATGAAAGGATAAAGAAACTGCAGTATAAAACACAATGGAATATTACTCAGCATTAAAAAATAACAAAATTATGGCATTTACAGGTAAATGGATGGAAGTGGAGAATATCATGCTAAGCGAAGTAAGCCAATCCCAAGAAACCAAAGGCTGAATGTTCACTCTGATAAGTGGATGCTGATCCATAATGGGGAAGGAAGCATAGGAAGAATGGAGAAACTTTGGTCAAAGGGGAAGGAGGGGAGGAGGGGAGACATAGGGGCAGAAAAGATGGTGGAATGAGATGGACATCATTCCTCTAGGTACATGTGACTGCACATATGGTGTAATTCCATATTGGGTACAACCAGAGAAATGAAAAGTTGTGCTCTATCTATGTACAATGAATCAAAATGCATTCTGCTGTCATGTAAACCTAATTAGAATAAATATTTTTAAAAAATAAATTTTAAAAAACTGAGCCAATAAATTTTCCAGGATTTTTAAGGTTATATGTATCATTTTATTATAGAATTTTATCTACAACTTCATGAAAGCTTTACAAAAATACTCAAAAAATACATCAAAAAGTTTTCAATTTATTAATTTCATTTAAGGGCAATGTCCAGCAAGAATGAGATGAATTTATGTTTATCAGCTCATTCCAGTAAATTTTCCTTGTAGAGGACACTCCAGGAAGGGGATTCTGCTCTGCCCTTTAATCTGGCTTTGGCTAAGGCTAGAGATATCTTTGATTCAGAGAGATTTATGACACTCAGTGCAGAGCAGTATTTCCAAAATGTTCTGGGTCCTTGATCTCTTTGAAACTCAAGTGGAAAGTATTTACATTCCTCAGAAAATGCACATAAGAAAATACACACAAAATTTGCTCAGACTTTGAATAGACTCATTAATATTCTGAAGCCTTTCATGGACCTTCTAGATGTCAATGAACCTGAATTATCAGTTCTCACTGTCCCTGGGTGGGTTCCCTTGCCCACCACATTCCAGCATGTTAGAATATTCCACCTTATATCCTGTCTCGAATAAGCCAAAATTACTTTGGGAAAATTTGGATACCATTATCCTAATAGGACATCTATAAATTCCAAACTCAATCTTTTCACCTGTGACTGGAGGCCATAGAATCATTCAGTGGGTTAAAGAAGACAAATGTTGGTCTTTATCACTTCTGAGACAATTTAAAGTCTCTGTCCTTCAGTGGACATTGTTAAATAATTGACATGTGCTTCTGAGTGGCAGGTTTATGAAAAATAGCTGGGCCCTTCAGGTAAGAAGGGTCACCTGTGACAGAGGGGGTAGAGGTCAGAGATGGCAGGTGTCCTTGAATTTTCTGGACAAAAGCCTTTGCGGGTACTTCTGTGACTTTACACGGTCAGATCTGTAATTAATGAGCAGTTTTCAAAGCCATCTCCAGCTCAAGCATCTTACAATAATCCACTCAAACAATATTTACTTGCTCACAGTAAGTCCCATAATTCAGCCTGTCCACCTGAATCACCCCTCAAGGAGTGTGAGTAGGCTTCTTTCTCCACTCCACCTTCTCTCCCTCGATTCTCTCTCTCTCAGGAACAGGCAAGCACCACCCAAGGCCAGTTAAGCTCATTGCCAATCTGACTGCCAAATGAAATGTTAAAATTCCCTCTACCCCTCTGAAGAAACCTACAGTCAAATAACATAATTCCAGCCAGATGGCAAGTACTTTTAGAGTACAATTTCTCATATCTTGCATCTTTCCTCTAATCATCTTTATGGAATACATTTATAAAAATAAAATATGATGGTCTTAAGGATTATATGACATGGCTGTTTTTTCCTTAACTGAACCATAAAGCTTCCTTTTCCAATAAGATATCAAGAGCCCAAAAATGTATTCTTAATGCTAAACCACAAACAACACTTATTCTACTAGGCAAGAGTAATACCTTGTTATTATAGCACATAATTATATTTGTTTGTATAGTAAAGCAAGATTTGGGTATGAAAAACAATAAGTACATTGAGTCCCTGTTATGCACCAGGTACTATACAAGACTTTCTTGAGAGAAAGGAGCTCTCTATCTTCTAAAGCAAAAATGTCAGCCTTGTGTAAAATAACCCAGTAGTTTTACAAAAGGAAATTCAAGAGGGAAAAACTTTTTAAACAGGTGAGAGAGGACAAAGATATCCTGAATATTTCTTATTCAGGATGAAATCAACCAAACAAAAGGTTTGATTTTTCCATGTAATATCAGAAGGTAGTTAAGTCTCATCAGGGATAATTTCTTCCATATTAACCCACTTTGAGCATATATGAGAGTTAGGATTCAATATCTATAAATAGTTTATTCCTTTCAAGTTGAAAAAAATGCATTTTCCTTTAATCCTTCCTGCAATGGGGCAACACCCAGAGTGTATTCCAACATCCTAAGGAAGGAACTGCAAACATCTTCTCAGATCACTTGTCGTTCTTTTTTTTGTACCAGAGATTGAACCCAGGGGCACTTAACCACTGAGCCACATCTCCAGCCCTTTTTTTGTATTTTATTTGGAGACAGGGTCTCATTGAGTTGCTTAGAGCCTCGCTAAAGTCACTCTTGTAGGTTATGCAGTATGCAAACCCTTTCCTCCTTGGAGAATCCTTTCTTGTGTGGGCAAAGCAGAACTTATCTGTTGCTCTAAAGACTGAAAAACCTGACACTCCTTTGACAAGCCAACCTTGCATCTAGATACAGACTTTTAACTTGGGCTCTATCAACCTGCTTCCTGGACTCGGAATCTCACATGATCAAGCTGAAGAAGCAGAGGTCCTAGAGATGAGTGGTGGTGATTATAAAGAGGTTAATCATATGGAGCAAGGACAGCAACTTCCATGATAATGTTGTGGCGTGTCCAGCACCGGCCATGGCAGTAGGGCAAGCTGCAATGTGCAGCACATCATGGAGGTGGCAGCATTGTCCACAAGGGGTCCAGCTCTGTGCTATGATTTAGAGCATCCTTTCCTGTCCGGAAGTCTTTCAGCAGGATCTCTTGCAATCTTGTCCTTTTCTTGAACTATTCGCTAAGTATCTTCTCTGCTGTCTTCAGTGATTAAAGCAGGTAATTGGGACCCATGAAGCACTATGATCTTACCTTCCATCTCTTTGTACCATTAAACACTCCTTTAAAAATTTGGATGTGATTTAAAGTTACCCAAAAGTTAAGAGTTGTTCAAAGAATTCCTGGGTATCCCTTCAACCAGATTCCTCAACGTGTGTATAATTTTTCTAAACTGTTAAATAGTACATTGCAGACATGATGCCTTTTCCCTAAAACATCATTGTGTACTTACTAAAAAGATTCTCTTACATGATCACAGTATAATTTTCAAAATCATAAGATTAACATGGATACCATATGATTATCCGGTTTCTACATCTTATGCAGAATTTGCCAGATATCCCAATAATTTCCCCTAGAGGAAAAAAATCCAAAATTATTCTGGAACTATTTAGTACATTTTAAATAAGTTCCTCTCCTTTCTGAATCAGCAAGAGTCATTTTTTCTGTTGCTTGTGACAGATAATTCAAATTGATTTTTTAAAAATTGGAAACAGGGATGAGGTTCTGCAAGTAGCAGAATTTAAACTGTATAATTGCCTGTGTGGAAAAAAGGAGAATAGGGAGGAGAGGATCCCAGTGTGCTGGGCTGGCAAAGTATTACACTGTTTTGTGCTGAGCTCTTGAGACCATCTCCTTGTGAAGGAAGCTGCCATATGAATGAAATTCATAGGATTTGTTCAGGAGGTTGGCCAATGATAGCCATTTCTTATATTCCTATAAGAAAGAGACATAAGGGAAAGAGGCCTTTCTTCCTTCTCTAGACATAACCGTGTCTAAGGCTAATGCCTGGCACTTTAATAAGTTACTTGAGACCAGAGAGAGCCATGTCTGCATCCCACTCTGAGGATGGCAGGCCAAAGATATGGTGGCAATGGACCCCCCAGTACCTGGTTACCCACCCCACTGCTAGGCTTGCAGCTTTGTGAGATGCATTTTCTTATTAAGCCAATTTTCATCACAATTTTCTGTTACACACATCTGCAAACACCCTGTAGATAAACATACTCAGTTAAATGACTCCAGCTTGGGCTGACATTCTGTTTGATGGGTTAGACAGTCTCATAAATTTAAAGCTAGAGGAGATGTCATGGTCCTCTGCTACATCATATGGCTAGTTTTCTAGATGCTCCTAATAGCTTATTCTTTTTTTTTTTTCAAAGCATCAGAGAATGGAATAAAAAAAATGTAAACCACTAAGAATATGTGAAATACCACTGGTGAAGACTAAGCATGAAAAAAGCCTCTTAATATGAGCTCCCTGCATAGTTAGATAAGGGAGAATACGATGTTCTATGGCCCAGCAGGGTGAATATAATTAACAGAAATGAATTATATATCTCAAAATAGTTAGATGAAAGGATTTTGAAGTACTGGCTACAAAGAAATGATAAAAGTTTAATTTGATAGATATTTTAATTACTCTGAGTCAGTCACTACCCAACATACACATGAACCAAAACAACACACTGTGCCTTATAAATATGTACAAATAGCAGTATCAAACAAAAACTATAATTTAAAAAATGTGCTTCTCCATGTTCTTGCTTTCAAAAAAGAAAAAATATATCCCTTCAATATTTATTAAGTGCATGTCAGTCCTTTGTATAGATTCATTTATCAACCTACACAGTGGGTTATACAACCGTAATTAATCCCATGTTACAGATGATGAAATTGAGGATTAGAGAGATTAACCAATTTCATCAATTTCACAGAGATCTTAAATGACGGAATCAAGACTTAAACTGAAGCAGTCCAGTTCCACAGGTGATGTGCTACCTTTTTGATAATTAAGCCAAAAAGATAATCCTCATCAAGGGAAAATTAATTCAAAGGGTTCATTTGAGATAAGGAACAGGCGAGTTGAGTGAGGGATACGGTGAGGATATCATTTCCAAAACCTCTACAGATGCCTTCAAAGAGACCAGGACTGATGATTCGGAGGAAAGGGCTTGTTCCATTTCTGTCAGTGATGACTCCCTGCCTGCTCCAGAGCAGCCACGGCCACCCAACTGTCTCTACAGTTAAAAGTGGTTGGCACAGAGGGACCATGAGGGGAATTGTAACATTTTCAAAGGAATTGTTATGTTTAACAAAAACCTCTCAGGGAGCAGCTAGGGCTAACAGCCTCATTTTCTACAAAATGAAGCTGAGACGCTTCCTCAATTATATCCCTGACCTGTTCTCTTGTGCTTCAGAGCACGAGATGGGCTGTGAGCTGCCCCAAGGTAGGGAAATGCTTGCTTATTTTAACGGAGTTCATAACCCCCTCTTAGCTCTGCAGGAGCCCCTGATCTCATCCTATCTGCTCACTGGCAGTTTGATACTCCGGTCTCAAAGACAGGCCTGGATAATTCACCTGAGGAGTACCAAAGTGTGTTCCTATCACATATGCCCCATCTCTTGAAACATTGCTCATTTCAGTCTCGGAAATTCCAACACTGAATGAGATGAGTTACTCTATAAGAGGATATGAGGGCAGTACTGGACTATTTGTTTATATGTTCAGTACCTGGCTTCTATCTAATAGCAATAGCATGTAGAAAGCATCCTTCCAACATATTTGTAAACAATTAACCAACTCATCTTCCTGGGATTATTTGATACTGATCCAATTTCATAGTCGACCAATCAGAATGTGGGAAAAAAAAATAGTAAAAGCTACCACTGTGATCTACTTACCTTCTGCCAGGCACTGAGCTTAGTGCTTTTCATACATTATATTAATTAATCCCTGCAACAAAACTGCAATGTGAGTATTGTAACCTCCAGACAACCAAGGAGAAAAGTTTAAGTAACTTTCCCATGGTCCTGTAGCCAGTGGGCGGTGGTTTGATGCCAATGTTCAAGCACAAATCTGAGACCTCCCTGGTCCCCAAGATGCCACTTCATCTACTTAATATAACAAACTAAAAAAGGAAAAATAATCTGGCTATTACTGCTCCGTAACTAACCTCCTTTCCAGTAGGATCAAATGCTATGGAGAAGGGATGATGTCATGGTTGTTTGGGAGGAATATAAAGCAGGAAATGAGATGGAGCACTCATCAGTTTTCAGTATGTGACTTTCTTTATGCAGAAACAAGACGTTTCTCTTGATTGGCAGAGCACTGTCACTCCTCATTTTCTTCAGGCCAGAACCTGGCTTTTGAGACCTTCTGAGATCCCGTTTCAGATTTCTCCTCCTCTGCTAACCCTGAACTCTGTCCTCCACCCTGTTTTCTCTCTAAATTCCTTCCCTAGGTGATCTCATTCACTTCCATGGCTTAAAATAACATTTTGTACTGATGACTCATAAATCCCTATCTCCAGCTCTTAATACTCCCCTAGGTTCTAGATTTATATATCCAAATGCCTACTTGATATTGTCTCTTGGCTATCTCATAGACATCTCAAATTCAGTATGTCCAAAATAAAATTCTTGGTTACCACAGTTATCTTCCTTATCTCAGTTAATGGTGTCATCACCACCAAGTTTCTTGGGCCACAAAAGTAGAAATGATCCTTATTTTCTCACTTCCCCCACCTCTCTTATCCAATCTATCTAAAAATCTTACCAATTATTGTTTTCAAAATATATTCAAGATCCCACCATTTATCACCATTTCTGTTGTTACAACTTTCATCCAAGGGACCAGTATTTCACAACTGTGCTGCAGCAGGTTGCTCCCACTCTTCCCTTGCAGAGTTTATCCAGCATCCAGCCAGGGTGATCATTTTAAAGCATACAACAGATCAGGTCAATCCATTGCTTAAAAGCCTGAAGTAGTTCTGCTGAGCATAGAGGAAAACATATAACTCCCCAACATAAGCTGCAAAGCTGTACAGAGCATCCCCTGACCAAACTCTCAGATGACCACACACCTCTCTCCCCACCACTCTCCTGCCTCCCTGGCCTGCTGTCCATTCCTCCAGTGCACTGAACTCCTTTATGACACTGAAGTGGGGAAAAGTAATCTGTTTTTTCCACTTGGTTTGATGATAAAAATGAGCCACATCCATACCTGATAAAGAGATCAACTAGTCACTATTCAGAAATCATGAACTCAGTCTTATGCATGGAGTGGATAGACTTTGGGGTTGTTTTCCTAGGGATACACTGAGAGAATAATGATGACCATAAGTGGTCTCAGTACTGCTCATAAAATATTCTTCATTCCCTTATTCCCAATCACATGGGAGGATTGCAATTCCTCGCTCCCTTTTGGATGGATGAGACATGGAACTAAATTTCACCACTGAGTTGTAAGCAAAAGTGACATGTTTTACCTCCAAGTTAGAGCACTTGCCTACAGAGCTCTTTTTCTTGTGGTCTGATGTACAGTGTTAGTTTCATTCTGCAACTTTTCATTCTGTGATCTAGAGCAACTATGATGAGCAGAGCTTCTCTGTTATCTCATAGTAACCATAAGCATAAACCACTGAAATGGCATTTTTGTGTTTGCATTTACCAGTGTCTGAGCCTCTGGTAAGCTCCCTTCTTTGGTATCATTTTTTAAAATTCTTATTTTATCATCTTCTAACAATGAATTGATGCTCTGTGCACTGTTCTATGACCTAGTCATAAAATAGACTCATGTATCTTTCTCTGTCATTTATATATTTTTCTGCAACATCAGCATTCATGGCTGCCTAATAATCCATAGTAGGGATATTATATGATTTTTGCTCAATCCCATTTTGACAAACCTAAATGAGCCATTTCCAACTTTTAGTATTTTAATATGTAACAGAGTTTGTTTTTTTTTTTTTACTAGTGGTACTACGAATTGACCCCAGGGCCTCACACATACTAGGCAAGCGCTCTACCACTGAGCTACATCCCCAGCCCATAATGTATTTTCTTACAGCTAAATCTTAATGGTAGGTTCATGATGATTACCAATTCTTAGAATTTGTGTCTCAAAGTATATGCAAAATATTAATTATTTCGACATTCAGTCATTAATCAAGCTACATTCTAGACATTAAGGATAGAGTAGAAAACAAGCTGTACAAAGACTTCATAGAGCACATTACCAAATTGCTTTCAGAGAGTCTACCAGTGTCGTCTGCTACATCCTACTACTAACAAAATCTGAGTGCCCACTTTCCGTACCCTTAGCCTCATTGCTCATGATATCATAAATATCTTCTTGCCACTCATAACATCATCTATATGGAATGTCTCACCCATATTGGAAAATAAATAAGAGTGATAGCATCCCCTCAAACAGTCTAACCAAAATAATACATGTTTATTTTCAGAAGAGTGTACATCACAAACTAAAATTAGTAGTCAACCTTCTTTTTTAAAAATTACTTTTCATTGAAAACAGCATTGAACACTAAATGTCCACCTTTACAATAAACAATTACAATAATGGTAACTCACATTAAAATGAAACATACATCTGATAGCCATTTTTCCTTTTGGGACAGGTTAAAGTTTTTCTTTTGTCATAAAAACAGGAATGGACCTACACAAAGGCTCAAAATAGACCATCTTTTTAAACAAAAAGGCAATGATTCACCAAAGACTATGAACAGAACATGTAACTAATTGATAGAAATCTAATAAGATTTGTTAAAATTAGTTAATTTGGGAAACAAGGTAAATCTCACTTGTTCACGGTCCTTTGTTGGTTTCACATTATAGCACTTCTTTGGTTGTAGAAGTTGTTTATATCTTTTTCCCTCCATTGACTATCAGGTCCTTGGAAAAGAACAAGTAAAACTATTCCAAGAGGTGGTAAGGTAGCTGATGACTCAAGCCCACCTGTAGGAGACAGAGCTACATCTCATCTCTGCTGCCACAAATACTGGGTGTCTGATCCACCTCTGTATGTATCTTTCTCTTTGCAGAAAACCAAGTTAATTATGCATAGTTATTTTTGAATAAAGGCAGGAACAATTGTATGGTTGGAAAAGTCTAGTGACAATAAATGGGCAATCTTTTCAGACCAATAAAAATGAAGTTGAAGAAATAGCTACAGGTTGGCATTATTTATGCAGATATAAATTATTATATATGATTATGTAGAAATATCATCTAATATAATTATGTAGAATTATAAGAATGCTATAAAATTATAAGAAATCAGAGATTAAAGGAAGTGGAAGACTATGTTCTTTTTCCATTCCAGTTTCACATGTACATGAAATACACATACACAATGATGGCAGAGGATAGAATTTGGGACCGACCCCAAATCCATGGATGTTGAAATCCAAATCAAAAACACCTACCCTGAAAATTCACTGGCAAGTATGCATGATGAGGCTTTAGGCACAATCATTTTAAGCCTCTCAAGGGAGAATTTTAGAAAGAGCCTAAAGGAATACAATTTCTATAGCTTATAAGGAAAATATTATTTTTCAATAAGATATAAAATATTTACTACCTGCCAGTGATGGTGTTCTCAGTGATTTATAGATACTATTGTGACAGCATAGTGTTTAAGGATGCATTTCATCCTACATAAGCAATAATGTGAGCTGTATATCAAAACCTTTACAAAGAATCCAAACCCCAGTAGAATAGAAATTAACTATTTCTGAAAGTAAATGTGTGAATACTTTAACAGGATGAGTTCTCTGTGGAATGTTTCAAATATCTCCATTTAGATTTGTCCACCAAGCTTGTAAATTTTAGTGTGTGTGCAATACAAAGATGCAGATAGTGTGTGTGCAATACAAAGATGCAGATATGAAAAAGGAAACGTGAGACACTTATGGCTGTATTTATTTAATATGCCAGGATAATTCTTTCTTCTGAGTTCCTTGCTGGGTTCTTAAGGGATATTTTGTCTTTCCTTAGAGTGGGAGGACTGTATTCAAACCTGCCCAAGATCTGGTTTACAGTTAGTCTCTTAATAACAGAAAAAAGATCTCTCTAGCAGGCATTCAGCCTCTCTCCTCCACTGTGGTCACCTCAGTGATCCTACCTCATTCCTCCATTTCCTCTCATAGGCCCTCTGCCACCCCCAGGGCTTTCTCTACCACTTCTGCAACCCTTTTCTAACCTAAAGTCTCCCTTTTTCTTCTCTTCTGTGTAGGTGGCCTCCCCTTTCACTTGTTTCTTTTGCTTGTCACCTCTAAAATGTCTCCTCCCTACCATTTGTGACCCTAGGCTCTTCATTTCCTTTGAGTTCTGCTGCAGACTCACCTCTACCCTTCAACCTGCCTTTGATTTTCTTGCTCAATTATGGAGACTTTTGGATGTCCCATGAATCAGGGGCATATCTGGTGATCCCGCACTTGCTTACATGATGACTGGGATTATTTATTCTGTAACTTTTTAGGCAGACAGACATGTCTGATTTACCCACTAAGTAGCGATAGGAAAATGACTGGACTAGTAGTTAGTGCTCTGTGGTCCACCATACAATTTTTTTAATATTACCTTGAATACATCACCTTACAACTGTTTCCTTATCTTAGAAAGATAGTGTAGAGGTCTAGTCTTTAAGGTACCTTCACATTTAACATTCCTTGAATCTTCAAGGGGAAGAACTGTCTCTTGTTTCCCTTTCCCTTGTATCTTTTATAATGTCTACTACAGAGCTGGACAAAGGGTTAAGAAATAAGTGTAATTTAATACATTCAATAAATGATTTTGTAAATCTATGGGTACGTGGATAGGTGAGTGATAGATATAGTTCTGTGATCTTCTTGCCTTTGTAACCTATCATTTCTTTGAACCAGTTAAAAATGAAAATCCTCAAATATTTAATCATTCTTGTTCTGTATTAATCATATGTATACTAATGAATATTATTTTTCTATTTGCTTCTCAAATCTATTTCAATAAAATAAAATTCTCTTACTCTCTTCAGAAAGTTTTTTTGAATTTACCTATTCCAATAAGGATATATATAGTTGCTTTTATAAATTTGATTTCTAAAAAAGAAATAATCCAATTTAACACCAAGAATGTTTTTTTTTTTAATTACTGATTCTTGGGAGGTGAGATAATGTTGCATAACTGAGACTTGAAATTCAATTCTCATCTATAGTGACTGATTGTTTCAACTTTGTAAAGTCATTTTCATTAACAATATTTGTCAGAGAAAAGCAAAAGAAAATGATCTGGTGTCTTCTCACAGCTGCAGATTTTGTAAGCGGGGAGTAAATGACAGGAGTATATTTGGATCAAAGTGTGAAGATGTGCTCAACTCTCTTCCAACACTCATTCTCAGCCCCGTTTTTAAGATATAAGAATTAAATCTTATGTATGCCAACCAGATCCTATTTCTATCTGAGTTACATTTCCTGGCAAATCCCTTACATTTCCAGGCCAAAATTACCTACAAAAAGCTTGTATGGAAAGAACTGACAGAAAGGTGACATCTGGGTACCCCTTCTGGAAGACCAGTATCTCCATGAGGTTGGAATATGACTTCCTCAGGAGTCTCTTCTGGGTTGGCCGTCAGTCCCCACCACAGCTGCTAGTTTTCAGATCCCTTTAGAAAGTGGCAGTAGAACAGAGAGCTTATTGCCAGAGTGACCACCAGATGGGATAGTAAAGGTTGTTAGAATATCAACTCTCATCCAAATACCCACCCTATGAGCTCATTGCCCTTCTCACCTACCCAACACTCTATCTTGTTTCAGGCATAGGTAAAATATCAGCTACCCCAGAATCAAGGCATGCCATGGTAATGGCAAGGAGACCCATCCATTCTGGGTTTTTAAGACAGTCTCAGTTTTAAATTCTGTGTATAAATATTACTCAAGTACACTCCACTAGTTAGGTTTTATTTTATGCTTTAGTTTTGATCATATGATTCCCACAGCCATGGGTCATGAACTGATTTTAGTGATGATCCTTGGCAATATCCTTCTCAAACTTGTGTTCACTCAACAAATATCTTTTGAATAAACTTTTATTCACTCCACAAATACTTATTGTGTGCTTACTCAGGGCCGGGTACTGGGTCATAATTTGGAGATACAATGATAAATAAAATATAATATCAATCCTTTAGAACACAGTTCAGCTATCTTTTCTCTAAAGAGCCAAGTAGCAAATATTTCAGGCTTGTGGGTCCATATAGTTTCTATCACAGCTACTCAACTTTGCCATCATAGTGGGAAAGCAGTCATAGACATATAAATTAATAAATGTGGCTGTGTTCCAATAAAACTTTATTTATAAAAACAAGTGGCAGACTAGATTTGGCCCACTGGCCATGCTTCAACAATGCCTACCTTAGTTGCTTCAGGCCTGGATCAATACTATGCAATAAGAATATAAAGTGAGGCTCAAATGTAAGCCATATATGTATTCTTTTAAATTTTCAAGTGGGCACACTTTCAAAAGTAAAAAGTAACAGGTAAAGTTAATTGTAACAATATTTGACTCAATATATTCAAAATATCATCGTTTTGATATGTAATCAGCGATTTAAAAATTACTTATTAAACATCTTGCATTTTGTACTAAGTATCTAGTTTACATGTACAGCACATCTCAACCTAACCCTGTCACATTCCAAGTGCTCAGTAGCTACCGTAATGGCTAATGGCCACCATATTGGCCAGCCCAGGTCTAGACAGATGAATAATCAGGCAATTATTGGGATAAGCATGAGGTATTTAGAGTGAGCATGAAAGAGGAAAAGCCAAGCTATTTCCACAGTGGCTGTGTCTGTTGGTCAGGGAGGGTCCTTTAAAGAAGAAATATCTTTGTAATGAACCAGAGTTCCTTAGTTGATGACAGAGAGAAAAAGAATTCTAGGTGGAGATAAAGATACACATAAGATCCTAGAGAAAGGAAAGGTGCAGCTTCTAAAAATAATAAGCCTCTCAGTGCACACAGTTGGGATGAGGGTCCCATCTATAGTACTCATCGTGGGATTGGCATGAACTGAAATGGATTTGAGAGATATTAATGAGATGAAAGTTCACCTTGGAGATGGAGTCCAACTTGAAGATGGACTAGACATAGGGGATGAGGAAGAAAAAAGAAGAAAAGCTGATGTTGGGGTTTGGACAGAGTCCTCATTATCAAGAAGAGGGATTCAGGAACAGGGGCAGATTTGGGGAAAGATGGAGGAATTTAGGCTTGAACATCTTTGGGGTCTCAGGGAGACATGGGCAAAGATAATGGGAGACAAACAGGCAGTGCCCACGCACAGAACTGATCTTCACACACAAGAAAGCCCCTTATATCAGTATCTGCCCTCTTGATATTATCAAGTCTTTCTTCCTACCCTGCCATTTTTCCTAGTGGCTCTTCTGCCTCATAGAAGGCTAAAATGCTCATTTTTTCTGCCTAGAATGTATTTTCCATTCCACTTTACCTTATTTATTGCTTCTGTTCATTTCGGGATCAAAATTCTAATGTCACTTCCCAGGAGACTTCTCAGATCTCTCAAAATGAGATCAGAGACCCTTACTGCTCAGATTCCAAGTATTTCTCCTTGGCAACAATTTTTGCACTTGTAAATTCACATCTGCTTGTGTAACTATTTGATTAATGACCATCCGCCTTGAAAATAAAGATCATTAAGCCAGAACTGTGTTTGTTCTTGCTTGACATTGTAATACTAGCCTCTGCCACTGACCTGGAAAAGAGTAGATGCTCAATAAATATTTATTGAAAGAATGAACGTAATATTAAAAGTCCCTGATGAAACCCAAAGTTATCTGGAAAGGATCATAAACTGTAGCATGAATCAGAGCAACGAATTCCAATATTCATCACAAATGCAATCAGGCAGGAAGCATTAACCTTCTTAACTTTCCTATAATTTAACTTAATTTTTATTTCCAATTCTTCATTCATAGCTGATGCAGCAGAAATTTAGTCCCAGTCATTTTGTCTTCAGCATTGGTTGAAGCAATCCCTGCCCAGACACTATGATCCTGGAGCTATGATCCAGGAACTATGATAGAGCAGCAGGGGAGAACCTTCATTTCTTTTGTCTTCTAAATTTGGACTATGCTAAGAGATCCCTGCCTTTCTTTGAGGGCACAGTCTTCAAGAAGGCACAGTTAAGACCTCTGACTTTATCAATGCTCTGCACTGGAATATCCATTTCCTCAGGAGGTTATAAATGTACTAATCTGCATGAATGGAGATAACAGGTGGAAGACAGGAATACAAGAGAAATTCCTGAGGAGGAGTTTGGTGAATAATTCAAAAATGCTATCACATTAGCTCATTTAAAAAGTAAGAGATCTAACCTAGATGCCCTTCGACAGATGAATGGATAAAGAAACTGTGGTATATACACACAATGGAATATTACTCAGCAGTAAAAGAGAATAAAATTATGGCATTTTGAGGTAAATGGATGGAGTTGGAGAATATCATGCTAAGTGAAGTAAGCCAATCTCAGAAAACCAAATGCTGAATGTATTCATTGATAAATGGATGCTGATCCATAATGTGGGAGAGGACACGGGAAGAATGGAGGAACTTTGGTCACAGGGGTGGAGGGGGGGGCAGGGGGACAATAAAGATGATGGAATATGATGGACATCATAGCCCTAGCTTTATGTATGACTGCATGTATGTTGTGATTCTACATCACATACAACCAGAGAAATGAAAAGTTGTGCTCCATCTGTGTACAGTGAATCGCACTCTGCTATCATGTAAACCTAAATAGAATAAATAAATAATTTTTTTTTAAAAAGTAAGAGAGTAGGGCTGGGTGTAATCCCAATGACTTGGGAGACTGAGGCCAGAGTTCAAAGCCAGCCTCAGTAACTTAGCAAGGCCCTAAGCAACTTAGTGAGACCCTGTCTCAAAATAAAACATTTTTAAAAAGGTCTGGGGATGTGGCTCAGTGGGTAAATGCCCCTAGGTTTAATCTCTGGTGCCAAAAAAAAAAAATGTAAGAGATCAAAGATGACTAAAAGAAGGGATTTCACATCAGAGAAATTTCAAGCACTGTAAGGAATGTGTACAGCAGCATAAAACAGGAGATGATAACAGAAGTGCTCAGGCATGGCCCAACTACTAGACAGAGCCACATCTTGCTTGTGTGTCCCCCTGGCCTGCCACACAGTCTGGGACTAAGTCAACCCTCATAGCTCCTGAGTTAAACACCATCTTACATTTCTCCTTCATAACTAATTACTCACTCGGTCGGCCGGTCGGGTGCTTTGCTCACTCCTGGATCACAGGGTCCATGAAGGCCCTGCCAATGGCACAACATACATGCTGGACAAATACTTGTTGAATAAACAAATGTGCAAACAGAGAGGATAAAAGGTACAAAGCCCGAATTCTCCTTTCAAGTCTCAGCTCAAAATTTTTAATAACTTTATTTTTATTTTATTAATTAATTTATTTAAATGCATTTCAAGTCATAGTACATATATAGAACTCAATGTTTCCATTTCTCTGGTTGCAAACCAGATAGAATCACACCATTTGTGTCTTCATACATGCACCTAGGGTAGTGATGACCATCTCATTCAACCATTTTTACTGCACCCCTTCCCTTTTCCCTCCCTCCTCCTCCCCCCGCCCCATCCAGAGTTCCTCCGTTTCTCCTATGTTCCCCATTCCCACCCCCCACTTATGTATCAGCATCCACTAATCAGAGAGAACATTAGGCATTTGGTTTTTTGGGATTGGCTTACATCACTTAGAATAATGTTCTCCAATTCCATCCATTTACCTGCAAATGCCATAATTTTATTCTGTTGTATTGCTGAATAATATCCCATTGTGTATATGTACCACAGTTTCTTTATCCATTCATCTATTGAAGGGCATCTGGGTTGCTTCCACAGTTTTGCAATTGTGAATTGCGCTGCTATAAACATTGAAGTGGCTGTGTCACTGTAGTATGCTGTTTTTAAATCTTTAGTGTATAGGCCAAGGAGTGGAATAGCTGGATCAAATGGTGGTTCCATTCCAAGTTTTTAAAGGAATCTCCATACTGCTTTCCAGATTGGTTGCACCAGTTTGCAGTCCCACCAGCAATGTTTCAGTGTGCCTTTTTCACCACATCCTTGCCAGCACTTACTGTTGCTGGTATTTTGGATAGCTGCCATTCTGACAGGGGTGAGATGAAATCTGAGAGTAGTTTTGATTTGCATTTCTCTAATGGCTAGAGATGTTGAACATTTCTTCATATATTTGTTTATTGATTGTATATCTTCTTCTGAGAGGTTTCTATTCAGCTCCTTAGCCCATTTATTGATTGGGTTGTTTGTTTTTTTGGTGTTAAGTTCTTTGAGTTCTTTATATATCCTGGAGATCAGTGCTCTATCTGATGTGCGTGTGGCAAAAATTTGCTCCCAGAATGTAGGCTCTCTGTTCACTTTATTGATAGTTTCTCTTGCTGAGAAGCAGCTTTTTAGTTTAAATCCATCCCATTTATTGATTCTTGCTTTTATTTTTTGTGCTATAGGAGTCTTGTTAAGAAATTCAGGGCCTAATCCAACATGATGAAGATTTGGACCTACTTTCTCCTCAATTAGATGCAGGGTCTCTGGTCTAATTCCTAGGTCTTTGATCCACTTTGAGTTGAGTTTTGTGCATGGTGAGAGATAGGGGTTTAGTTTCATTTTACTGCATATGGATTTCCAGTTTTCCCAGCACCATTTGTTGAAAAGGCTATCTTTTCTCC